>JAULKJ010314279.1:0-10788 GCA_032355405.1 Rubia balearica | reverse complement strand
ACACAATCCCAACAATGATACACCGACTTCAAAAGAACTAGTGGTAGTTTGAAGAAAATGGACGGGGAGTTTCTAATGAAGGTGGTAAGGAGGCTTGCATTGCGAAGAAAACTCCCCTAGTTTTCATCTTAGATTTAGAGTGTGACAGGAGTAGCAACTCAACTACCAAAAAAACTTAGTCATTCAAGTGGTGAATAATCTGTGCATGTGGAGGTTCAAAATGGACCTAGTGATAGTGAACCTCCTCCAACTCCTAATTTCTTTCTTCCCCAGTATAGGATTCCCTAGCCAGTATGGGTATGGAACCTCCTTTAGTATCCCTTCTGCAACTAGATGTTCCACTTCTCTGTTAACTGCTTCGTTTCTTTCTCTACACAACATTCTTCTCTCTGCTTCACAGGCTTATGCATCAGCTCTACCTTGAACTCCTGGAATCCAATTTCCTTCGAAACTCCCATCATGTCTTCCGCCTTCCAGGCAAATGCCTGGGCATTCTCTTTCAAGGAATTTATCAGCTCATTTTTATGTAAGGCGGTAGGCACTCTCTGAACTGTATCGATCGATTCTCACCCAACCAGATGCTCTTGGCCTATTGGCCCAGCTTTGCGGGGGTTTCTTCCACTCCCCACCATTCTTACGACCCTTGCTCTTCTGATTTGGTCTCCGCCACCCTGTTTCTTCCTTCTCTCTTTTGCTTGCTCGGCAATATTTGATGGCATTCCCTTACTTTCTTCCTCTCCTCTCAAATTTTCTATCCTGCCTCGGGTTTGGAATTTTATTAGCAGGTGTAGGGTGGAAACAATGTCCTTCAATAGTGCTAGCGTCAGCCTGCCCAGTATTCAGTGTTTGGGTTGTTTTCCTTCACGAAAATAAACTCCATATCAATCATCTATCTCCTGTCTCCTTCCCCCACTGTTAATGCAAAAATATGGTTCCCTCCAGCCAGACGGTCTTATCCGCAAAGTTTACTAAAGGGGTGTCTGTCATCTCTAGCTTCCTCCTTGTATTCTCATCCAATTTCTCAAAGCAGTGGCAATACATTATCTCCGCTGGACTTCCTCCATACACATATGCTCAATGAATCCTTTTATCTATCACCCTTACCACTATCACTACTGTTCTCTGCTTGCGGGCTTATCTGGTGTAGGGTCTTCTTTTGTGAACGATATCACTTCATTGGCTCACAGCCGCTTGTCAGCAGCCATTATCTGGGGCATCAGCCTACAATGGGCAATTCTTTGTGATCTTCCTCCAGTGTTCCCTGCAAGGATACCGTATATGTCTGTGATAGCTAACGCCAGACTATCACCTGAAGGCTTGTCTTCTCCGTGCCTTTTTCAGGTATCTTTTTTTGGTTCTACCGAGGCCACTTCCTTACCTTTATTTGGCTCCCGGGCTCCCCTCGGGGATCTGTCACCACCTCGTCCTTCTATCTGCCTATGGAATCTTCTCGGCATGCTGCTTCTCCCAGGCTTGGCTTGGTAAGTGGCCTTATTATATGCCTTGGAATCTTTTCGCAAAGTGTGCTAGCTCTCCACTTCTGGCACAAATCTCGATTGTTTTCCTCAGGTACATGTGACTAATTTGTGTCGTGACCATTATCTCCATGATAATCACTAAACATCGACATATCTTTCTTGTGGGAGTCTATTTTCATCTTTCTCGCGATCTCCAACTTGGTTTTGATACCACTAGGGTGAAAATATCATTCGGCGTCTTTATGAGTGGTGTGAAATTCTGGTCAAGGTTCAGCCTGCTAGGACGAGAGGGGTGTTCCAATTTTTTCTTGAATTTATCCCTACCATGCTCCATCCTGCGCCACCTGAGCCCTGCGTTTCCTCTCTTCTCCTATCAGTATGGTCCACTATGTTGAATTTCTCCACTCTCCTCATCAACTCATCAATTATAGTTGGCGGGTTGAGGGTACAATTCCTTAGCAACAACTCATGTCTCATTCCGTTCACAAATGTTTCTAGCAAGAACTGGTTGCTTGTTTCTTCTACCTGGTTGCCTCATCATTGAATCTCTCATAGTACTCAGACAAAGTTTCTCCTAACCTTTGTTTGACTATCAACGGCTCCAATATGGTTTTCTAGAATTTTCTCCTCTGTATGAAGCGTGCCAGAAACTTCTGCTTAAGCTGGCTGAAGCTGTCAAATGATTCATTTTCTAGGTTCTTGAACCAGACCCTCGTTGCCGTTGTGAGTGTGGTTGCAAACAATTTGCACCATATGGCTTGCGGGATCACAAATCTGGCCATGTTGGTGAAGAATGTGTGCAAATGGTTCTCCAGATCGGTTTCGCCGTTGTACTGTCCCAGGTTGGGTAGTATTTTCAACTTGGGATTTGCCGTGTACAGCTGGATCCTGTTTATGAACGGGGTGCCCCTTCCTCCCTCTCTAGGTTGTACTTTTTTCCTTTTCGGGCCTTCTCTAATCTCTCTTGCCCATTTTTTTATTTAAAAGGGGATACGCGATGTCCCAATCATCTTCGGCTTCTATCCGAGAGCACTCACCTCTCTCTGACCCATATTTCTTTGAAGGTGGGACTGGAGTTTTTCTGTTCCTCGACATACTGCGGCTACCTTCCTCCTCTCGTTCCTTCCACTGGGAGCTGGCTTCCTGGTTCCTTGGATAGTGAAAAAGCTTCATTGGCTTCATGCTCGATCTTCGTTCGCCCTAGCTCTCCACCCCCTGGCTTTCTCTCGGCTCTCCATCTCCTTCAGCTTCCTTATCATCTCCTTTTGCAAGGCCATAATGGTTTATAGGATTTTTGAGTTGTCAGCCAACTTGACAGTGTTCTGAAGCTAATTCTTTCTCCCGTTGGCACCATAGTGGGCTCTTCCTTCGAGTGTGACCCGTCCTCTACTAGAATGTCGTTGAGTAGATCTACAATTGCTGGTTGTCCTTCCATGCTATTTTTTCGAGCTGCATGGATGCTATGAACAAAGCGATCCCCACAAACAGCACCAATGATAAGTCTATAATTGGTAATAATATGAATCACGATCGCAACTCATTTAGCCTGATAGAAAACCTACAAGCAGAGAGACAAAGGTCAGGCTGGCAGGCGCAGGCCCGTGCCTGCTTCGATGATCAAGGCAGTCGAGAGAGCAATTCTAGAGTTTCTAAGGAAGCGTGTCCGAGAACTAGGATCCGTGATCATACCTTTCTTGCACTATATCCTTAGGTATATAAGTTGGTGGCTTGATATAACTAGAATTGTCCATCATTCCTTGTCCATTGCTCTCGTGTGTCAGCCCCATGTTCTCCGTCAAAGCGGGAACTGGGCCTTCTGGGCTATGGCTTGGTTTTGGGCCTTTTAGCCCCCACCTTCTTAGATCTCTTTAAAAAAAATATGTGTGTAATTGTGTTATTGGTGATGTAATTGAGATTGTAGGGTATGATATTGGTTGTACTTGTGCTTTATCAGTTGTGGTCCTGGGTTAAGTGATTTTACTTGTGATTGAGGGGTGAATTAGGTGATTGTGATTGTGATTGCAATTGTAATTATGAGGTCAAGTTTTGAATTGATTGTGGGTTGGTGGTGAGTTTAATGGTTCCTAAGAGGTTGAGAGAGTCAAGACACGAGCGAACTTTCATTGCACTTGAATTTTTTTCTCAACATTTATGATTGATTTATTCAAAGAAAAAAAATGTTGATCCAATATTTAAACGAGCACATTACGAGTTTGTTCACAAAGTTTCATAACCCACAACGACGGTACAAAGTCAAAACGCAGTCAAAATAGAGTAATTCGGACAGCGATTTGAACCGACAAGACAATAATTTAATTTCGGAAAGAAAAAACAAGCCATGGTCGTGGGAACACACAACTCCCGCATTATTATTACATCGTCGACGTCAGTCTCCCCAGTGTCTCCTCCTCCTCATCACTCCACCGCTTCCCAACTCGAATTCAAATCTGCAAATCGCTGAACATGGCTTCATCGGACGAGGAGGGAGAGGAGTACCTGTTCAAGATAGTGATCATAGGGGATTCGGCGGTGGGGAAATCCAACTTGCTGTCTCGGTACGCAAGAAACGAGTTCAACCCTCATTCCAAGGCCACCATCGGGGTGGAGTTCCAGACTCAGACCCTCGAAATCGACGGCAAAGAAGTCAAGGCCCAGATTTGGGACACCGCCGGCCAAGAGCGCTTTCGCGCCGTCACCTCGGCTTACTACAGAGGGGCTTTCGGTGCGCTCTTGGTCTACGACATCTCCAGGAAAACCACCTTCGACAGTATTCCTCGGTGGCTCGAGGAACTTAAGAGTAAGATTTTACTTGCGGTTGATTGTACAACTTTGTTTCTCGATTCATGTTATAAGTTGTGATTTAGCTTATTGTTCTTTAGAAATATGGAATTGTATTGATGATTAATCGGGATTGGGGCGATTAGGACAAGATCTGATGGTTATACAAACTTAATTGGAGTGTTATGAGCATAATTTTACATTAGAGCTATTAAAGAAGTGGCACCAATGTTAACTATCGGGATAGATCTAACCGAGTGTTGATAAACGAAAACCTTAAGCTGGCATTGTGTTAAGCTAGGAACAATTCAGATAGAGCTGAGGAAATAAAGTGATCTTTGGGAACATTTTCTTTTCTCAACCCGAACTCCATAGGTCTATGCTCATTGAACTACTATGTTGAAACTGTGCCTTTTACCAGGACTGTGATGATGTTCTACATAGATGCCTCGAGTTATGCTTGTATTTTAATTGGTGTTTCTTGAGAACTATCCCTGAAATTAACATTGTGCATTAAACTGCCGATTTTATGAGGCCATCAGTTAGTTTAATCAGTTATTGGGACTTTGTGGGAAGGACTTAATGATGTCAATAGAATAATACTCTCTGGTTGATATAGATCTTGCTCAAATATTTTACTTTGGTTGTTTATGTAAATAGACAATCATCACTCTGAGTTATGACTGGATTAAACAGTAATATGGACGCATCCGATGACTGAAAGTTAGATTTGTTCATACATATAAAACAATTGAAGTGTGTGATGCAGGAATCATTTTTCAAGAAGGTGATGATTTTCCTAAGCTTATTTTGGAAGTGATTAAGACTTGAAGTTTTGCGAGGAATAAAGCAATTATAAAAGAATAGGGTTTTGGGTGATTATGGTGCTTTTGGTACAACTGCAATACTAGTGCTCTACTTGTGTGGATGTGAACAATGCTTCATCGTATACCTAATTAATAATTAACATTGTTCTAAACCTCAATGACAAAATCTTAGATGCAAGAATCTTTTATGGTATTCTGGATATTTCTGGATACATTATGCCCAAATAGTCCCCCAATTGTTTTGTGCCAAATGAAGTTTGTTTATATGAACTAAGGATTAGACATACTCATAAATGAATGCATGAGAGGGTATTATTTAAGATTGTTTTCCAAGTTTAATATACTGATGCAATTGTTTGCATTGTACATTTCAAGAAAGAGGTAATTATGTGCTTTGTTTAAATTTTGAACAAAAGCATTATTTGCCATGTGAAGAATCTTGTCAACAGTTAATCCCCTCTGATGCTTCCATCAAATTGGAATAGCTTAGATTAGAAAAGAAGCTAAAGGATGAAATTAGCATGATTAGTAATTAAAGGGAAGCAACAAAAGATAGATTCCCATAAGCCGTTCGCTTCTGGTTCTTGGGATGTCAGATTCATAGGAATTATATCCATGGAAGAAGCAGTGAGACAATAAGGGTATTGGGAAGGTAGAAAGTCTAAGCAATGGTAAGTCTTCACTGTTAATACATTGAAAGTCATCTCTCCAATCTAGTGAAAGAATTGAAACTGCAAATTATGCCTATATGGGATCCCGTGATATCCTTGTGTATTGCGGTAGAAACCTTTCTGATCTTTTAATTCATGCATCACCAATGTACACCAGAGAAGGCTAGTCCTCTAATGAGTTTGTTTTATTAACCCAATTGTTAATCGATGGAGCCCCTTCATATTTTCACCTGGTATCGCTCAGATGTAAAAACACTAATCAGATATTTTCACCTGGTATCGCTCAGATATGCTCAGATGTAAAAGCATCTGAGCATTCTATTTCCTGTCAGCCCACAGTACTGACAAGACAGATAGTTTATATCTTGCTATTTAAGAGATATAGATACTGTATAGAGAATACGCTCACTACTTTGAAATTTCTGGTATATGGAGGTAGATATTTGATGAAGTAATGTACTTGGTTTTTTCCTTATAAGAAATATCAGATCAGTAAAAAGAGTTGCATAAATGATAAGTTTTGTGGTAGAAAGTGTGCAATAAGTAGTAAGACATGAAACACTCCAGTTGTATATTTGTTTTGTTTTTTTCGTAACAATTTGGAGTAATACTTTTGTTGGAAAACTTATATAATTATAAAATTTAACGTCCGTGAAATAGTAAATTCACAACTTCTACATGAAAGTTCTCGTGGAAGCCTTTGATAAAGCCCTACTACACCCTTGCCTGCCTGAGATGAAAATTTTAACAATGTTTCTGCCACAATGTTCCTGAGGATTGTCATGATTGGATGGTACTCTATAATATTATCTCAATAGTTTATTTCTCAATCAGAAGCATGGCACTTTATGCTTTTGTCGTACCCGTATGTCATATGGGTGATTTTCAGCAAGAGTAATTTTCAATATTTTTCAAGGCCCTTGAACTTAATGCTCAAAGGAACTATTTTCTTGCAGCTCACTCTGATACAGCAGTTGCATGGATGCTTGTTGGCAACAAATGCGATTTGGAAAGTTTAAGGAATGTGAGTATCGAGGAAGGCAAGAGTCTTGCTGAATCAGAAGGAATGTTCTTCATGGAGACATCAGCACTTGATTCGAAAAATGTTAAAGAAGCTTTTGATATGGTTGTCCGAGAAATATATAGCAATGTCAGCCGGAAGGTATTGAACTCTGATTCTTATAAAGCGGAATTATCAGTAGATCGTGTTAGTCTAGTCGAGAATGGCAGCAATGGATCGAAGGAGACAAAAGGTTATTTCTCATGCTGTTCCAGTTGATCTAAAACCCAAGCATAGCGACATTGATGGATGACTTATCAGTTCTTTATTTATTTTCCATTTATTGGCAGATACTTTTTTTTTCTGGTTGAGGTTTATTTCAGTCGTTTCTGTTATAGTGTTATACCCCTCCCCAACCCCCCAAGGACAGTGGCTGATCAAATGCATGTCATATATTTGTTATTATTCAAGTAATTTATCATGTCTGTTCAGTATTTGTTAATTTGGTTCTTTCTGTTTTTTTGAAACATTTAATTTGGTTCTTATGTTTTGTTTCCTTTCTGCTGTTGCCCTTTGTGTTGTAGGCCAAAGGGCATTAGATATTAGCTAGGTTTATAAAGTGTTGTGCGGGTGTAATGTTTACTTTTTGAATTCATCTATATTTATTGTATTTTTTAGGTAATGTTATATTCAGAATCCGATTTTTGAAAGATGATCTTTTCATAAGTTATGGAAAGATGAATATTTAAACAGTAAATTAGAAGAAATCAAGATAAAAATGTTGAATCAAGTCATAAACTTATTACTGTGATACGTTGCATAATAAATTTTGAATATTGTAACTAAAATCTTTTACCTTTTCATAATTTTAATTCAATATCATATTTCCATATCTTTGCTAAAACTTTGCCTTATATTAAATATTATAATGTTGCAATTAATTGATGGGCATGGTAGTAAGACTATGACCTAGTATGTATATATAGAAATGTTTTGGTTGCAAATGAAAATGAATATTAATTGATACCAAATTGTTATTATATGGAAAAGTTGTAGTCCAAAGTTCTAATTATGTAATGCAATAATTGAACAAATTTAAAACATCATAATCTAAAAATGGTTCTATATATGTTAATTAGCAAATAAAAGTTAATAAAAATAATATGTTAATATTCAAATTAATTAAGTTATGAGATTTCCCCCTGTGTTGCAGGCTAAACTTTAGATAGAGACGAAGGAAAACCACCTTGTTGTAAAAAAAATTGGGGCATGGGCGTAATATCTTTTTTTGGCACAATATTTGAAAAGGCCGAGAAAACGAAGGGGTTGATGTGCAAATTTGGAAAGAAAATATCAGGAACACGAAAAATAGCCTTTTCTTTCTCTCTCTAATCTCTTCTCTCTAATCTCTAATCTCATCTTCCGAAATTCTCTCAATCTAAAGCTCATCAAACCGTGAAAATCTGGACGATTTCAAACTCCAATCTCGACGATTTCACCTCTGAACGAAGCTTCAAACAACGAAAACGCTGAAGATTCGACCTGATAAACAAATTTCTTCTAAAATACATTTTTATTTGTTCGTGAATGCGATAGAAAAGATGTTCTAATTGATCGAACTAATAGGAAAAACAATTAGCATGAACCTCACCAGAAAAATCAGGAACTTACTCTAACATCAAATATTAGGAACTTCAAACATGAACTTACTCTGACATCAAATCAAAATTAGGAACTTCAAACATGAACTTACTCTGAGAAAAATGAGAGTCTGCAAATCACAAGTAATGTCGACGAAGAATTGAGGATTATTGTGTCATATAAAATGTATACACACACAGAAGACGTCTAGTACATTCTTTTGTAACTAAGAATCATGGCTCAATATATGAATGATGTCTTTGTTTTTTAGTTAATGTTCACTGATCCAATAGCATGAGTTCTCTATCTTTCCTGCTGATGTTCATGTTTATCCTAATGATATGACAAGTTATAGCATGAAAATTATGTTTTTTACTACTGTTGTCTATTGTACATGATCATGAGATTGCTATTTTTTCCAGTTATTCATAATATGTTATGAGGTTCCTATTTTATGTACTGAGGTTTACATATAGATGTTGAGGTTCATTGTAGCTCCTGTTTGATGTTTCAAAAACATGACCTAAGAATTATGTTTATTTCACCTGTTGTTTACTGTACATGATCATGATATTGTTTCTTGTTTTTTTTTGAGTTATTCATAATATATTATGAGTTTCATGTTTTATCTACTGAGGTTTACATAGAGGTTTTGAAGTTAACTGTTGCTCCTATTTGATGTTCAAAAAAGGACCTGATAATGAAATACAGGAGGTTGATGTTTACGAAAACTTGGAAAAGGTGAAAGCAAGAACATGGGAAGATTGAAGACCTATACAGCCGCCACTCAAAAGCAAGAGGTTTTAGTATACAAAAATCAACAACACGCGGGAAAAACGACAAGAATGTGAAGGGAAGATACCACACATACTCTTGTGAAGGCAGAACAAACAAAAATTCCATAACTCATATAGTTGAGAATAACAATAGAAAGATGAAGGAATTCTTTCTAACAAGAACATGATGCAAAGCTAAGATGTTTATCAAACTGACTGAGGATGGCATGTACACAGTCCATCAGCATGTTGTAACTCACAATCATGAACTCACCCTTTCTCAGTGGCAATATCTGCACAGAAGTGAAAGAAAAATAGGTCTTGAAAAAGGAAAAGCAATCGAAGCGATGGAACAAGCCGGACTGACACCAGCAGATGGATACATGTACATGGTCGGGCACACCATGAAGGATCACATCAAATATGTGAGTAGACTCAGCATGAAACAAATAGAAGCTGGAGATCCAAAAAATGGTTGATGTGCTCACAGAACAGAATGAAAAAATGGGTAAAGCTCGACAGTGAGGGAAGAATGTTTGCACTATTTTGGAGGGATTCCATGATGATGGCTGAAGATTTCAAGGTATATGGTGATTCGCTGGTTTTCGATACGACATATTGAACCAACAAATACAACCTCATTTGCGCTCCTTTTGTTGGCCTCAACAATCACAGAATGAATGTCATGTTTGGATGTGCCTTCATCAATGATGAAACTGCAAAAACTTTTAAGTGGTTGCTAAACACATTCAAAAAATCTATGGGAGAAATACAGCCTCTCACTATTTTCACAGATCAGAACCAGGCTATGTCAAAATCCATACAAGCTATGTCAAAAGTCTCACTATTCTTACTTATGTTTCAATAATATATAATGAGGTTTCATTTTTTGCTGATAATTTTAACTAATCTTAAATGAGGTTCATTTTTTCCCAGATAATGTTTGAGAAACTCCATCCGAGGTTGTTGTTTTTGGTGTACCCCAACACAAGACATATACTTTGTATCTGGCATCTGAAACAAAATACCATGGGCCACTACGGTAATTCGAAGAGCAACTCTGAATTTGGAAAAGCAATTGACAAGTGCCCGATGTTCTGCTCAGATGAGGAAGAATTCGAAAAAGAATGGGCAGAAATGATTAACAATTATTATCTAGAAAAATGTGCATTTATGGCCCTCCTTGTTTTGTGTACATATACCTTCCAGTTTTTTGAAAGTGCTTTTGTACCCTCAGTGACATTTTGAAAGTACATTTGTACCCCTGGTGATATCTGAAAAATTGGTCAACTTTGGTCATTATCGGACTCAGAGGAAATGATTATTTTGCCTCTAAAAATAAAAAATTAGAAACCAATTTTGGATTTTTGCCCCATAGCTTGAATCTGTTCGAGTAATCCAACTCAGACGAGGAAATTCAGTGGAATTAGGGTTGGAAACAGGAACTAAATCTCACCCGGCCAAGTCGCAGATGAAGAGTTTCGAATCCTAGTCCAGATCACACTGTTTTTTAACTCAAAATTTTGACAAGATATTTTTATATCGATGTTGATGAAGGGTGGACCCCACTTCAGTGAAGGGTAAAATGGTCCTTAGCTTTTCAAAAATGAAGTGGAG
>JAULKJ010314260.1:0-10789 GCA_032355405.1 Rubia balearica | reverse complement strand
GCCAACAGCTTGGGTCTCAATTGTTTGAGACCCAATTGAGACCCACACTGTGGGATTTTATTGTCTCAGTTCTGTCTCAATTTTTAATTGAGACCCAATTGAGACCTCCACTGTACATGCTCTAAGTATTTGAAAGGTAGACCTCTCTTTTCAAAGCACATTATATTAAGAATATTTCTTTCCTTTGCTCCTCATCCACACACCCAAAGTATACTTTACACTTTTCCTGGTTCACCATCACTCTTTGTGGATTTTGCAAACTTATGAAATCCTCCATGAGTACCTGTACAGACTTGCTATCACCCTTTGATAGTAATAGTTAATCATCTGCAAAACTAAGATTTATCGGTTTCAACTTATCACATATGTGATGATACTTGAAATCAACTTTCCCATCCAACTCTTGCAAGCATCTAAATATATACTCCATTACTAGGACAAATAGTAAGAGGGATAGGGAATCCCCCTTTCTTAGTCCCCTTCCCGCTTTTATAAACTCTATCAAGTTCCCATTCACCGGGTATTTATATGGTACAGTTCTCACACAAATCATGATCCATTCTGTGCTGGTATTCCTAGCTCTTGTAGTATCCCTTCCAAAGCTGCCCACTCAACGGGGTCATAAGCCTTCTGGTTCATTTTAATCAAGCATCTTAGGCCCCCATTTTTCCTTTCGTAGCCTCTAAACAACTCATAAGCCAACATAATATGGTCGTGAATATTCCTGCCTGGTACAAAAGTAGTTTGGCTTTCATGTACTACGCCTGCAATCAAGCCTTTCACTTTCTTTGCACCCAAATGTTTTCAATTTAGTTAATATATTCAAATTTAATTTGATTATAATTTAGATCCCTTTATTACCGCATATATGAGCACTACATATATTTGGGTGAATTACCAAGAGTTCCCTTTCGTTGCCTTATAAAATTTGAATGAAAGATGGACATTTCCAAACTTCTTGAGGCACAGTGTAATTATTGAAGCTAATGGCTAATGAAATTATTTTTTTAACATACTTTCATTAATTTGTTTCGCACGAAATATTAATATGAGGGCCCTGTAATGCAGAATTGGAAATATTACTTCCCAATTTCAAGTTTTGCTACCATCCAATTTCTTAGAGGTCGAACTGTTCAAAAGTCAAAATGTTCTACCATCAAAAGTCAAAATGTTCAAAAGTAGGCCGTAATGTTCAAAAGTCAAAATATCAAAATGTTCTACCATTAAAAGTCAAAATGTTCAAAAGTAGGTCGTAATTCTATTCCGCTTGAACACTTGTCACCCTACTAACATTCGTACAATCAACATTGGTTTGTTTTAGGCGACCAACAAGCGCTTTCAAAAATTGGACGGCCGGATATTTTTATTTCATTATTGAATAAATATTCATGAATACTAAATGCCAAACAATTTGGAGACGTTTAAACCCTGCACCCCTTTCAAAAAACTAATAAAAATGTGTAATTCATTAGATATAGAATCATTTCCGGTGTTCTTGTATGTTCCATGAAAATTCCAAGCCTTTGGGTTAATTACCACGAGTGCCTTATCGTATCACTATAAAATTGAATGACAAGATGGAAATTTTCAAAATTCTCGACAAAAATCATCCAAGGACTTTTGGAACTTGCAAACTAGGTCTGGAGATGAAATAGTATAACTCAGAGGTGGTCTCATATAAAGCTCTTCCTCATGATCACCCTGTAGAAATGTCTTGTGAACGCCCAACAGCGACAGACAAAAATATGCAAACCGTGCTCATCTTAGCACCGGGTGCAAAAGTATCAGCAAAGTCAATACCTTCAATCTGACGATTGCCACGAATATCCAGACGAGCTTTATGATGTTCAATAGAACCATCTGATTTGTACTTGGTGTGAAAGGCCCACTTGCTAGCAATGACAATCTTTCTACGAGGAAGAGGAAACATCGTCCAAATCTTATTTAGTCCAAGAGCATTGATCTCATCTGTCATGGTCGCGCGCCAATGCTCAGGACAAAAAGCCTCAAAATAAGTTGCAGGGTCAGAACCATCTGTAACTGTAGATAAAAATCTAGATTGGGAAACTAAAAAATTATTGCATGAAACAAAATCAGCTATAGGATAGTGAGTACCTGAGGACAGCTCAACAGACAAAGTAGAAAAGACAAGGGGGCTTTAACTGCACAAGTAAAGTAACATACGTAATTTTTCATATGAATAGGAGACAGGAGAACACGTGTTTGCTATGACAAACTTCGGGGCAAAGCAGTTGGACTTCGACCTCCGAATCAGATACAGGTCGCGAAGGCAATTGTGGTTCAGGAAGTGGCAACAGTGGTGGCAAAGCACTCGGTGGCAGTGCAGAGGAATCGACTGATAACTCGTAAAAAATAGTAGGAGATGTCGCGAAAGCCGACCATTGGTGACTGAAACAGGCTCGAAAACTGGCGCCAACCAAAAATAGTATTCATTGAAAACAATATCACGACTGTCGAACACAATTCAAGACTCAATATCATATATTCGTCAACCTTTCTTGCCAGTGATATAGCCACGAATGATGCATTTTCGACAACAGGATGCAAACTTATCGCACTTTCGAGAAAGTTGAGAAGCGAAACATAGACACTCAAAAACTTGGAAGAGCACGCGACCATGAAGCATTTGATAAGGCGATGAGCCTGAAATTAGCAGCAATGAATTAGTATTATATTGATGTAATATTGATTAGACAAGTAGCATTGAGAATGCATTTTCTTCAAAAGTAAATTGGCAGATGAGACTGAAATCGAATAGCACGAGCAATATTGAGTATATGGCGATGCTTGCGCTCAACACGAACATTTTGCTGTGGCATCTCAACACGGATGTTTTAAACAAGATTCTGACGTTGGCAAAAAATGATCGAAGAGGCAAGAATTTAGTCCCATTGATAGCCCGTGCACTGTGTTCGAACAAGGACACAAAATTCCTTCATCTTAGCAGCTACATTAGACTTAACAACTAACAAATATACCTAGACATACCTGGAATAAATATAAAAAAATAGTTTTAAAAAATAAGAACTCTACTAGAAATGGTGAGCTATAAGCCCCCTAGACATCATAATGATTAATTCAAATAACTTTCTAGCTCTATGATAACTCAAAGAAAAACTATTTCTTGACAAATGGAGCAAGATACAGTTTTATTTGAATAACTATAAGATTATGAACAGAAGACAACTTCAAATTAGATGATTGTCTGAATCGTTGGTGCTATAAATGGGACGAACAAAGAGGCACGGGAACGGTGGACACGATTGACGATTGATGGTGAAGATGGAGGCATGATACCCCTGTATACGCAGCTTGTATACCCTACTTCTTGTTCACCCGCACCAATAAATGTGCTTGAACCGATATCCAATAATACGATTAATCTTTCGATAAGTAAAACTAGACGTTTCAAAACATAAATTAACTTGGCAAAAGACAACAAACTGCAAAGTAAAACACAGACTCCCATGTTGCACTGCAGTAGATACAGACGGGCAAAATCACTTCAACATAATCAATAGGAGTAATATCATGAAGAAGGTCTTTGGCGTTGATCATGTGATGATAAGGTCTAGTGTCAGGAATCCAAGGTAAAACAAACTTACCTGACAATCTAAAAGGTTGGTTTTATTCATCATCGTATATCACAATATACAGGACTACAATCTAAACCTTTCGTAAAGTGACAAGGAAATTACCATCTATAACCTTTCTTACAAGAAAAATGAAACTAAGAAAAAAGAAAACTAAGGGAAATATCCTTAATAAATAACAATCAAAAGAAATTTCCATTCATCACCATTCTCTATCAAAAAGTAATGTTCGAACCAGCGAAGAGAGCATAATAGTAATAGCATATGTCTTGTACAGCAGTAGGGTGTCATCAATAATAAATTAGGCATTGCGGATACAAAATAATCCTTTGGAAACCCAACAATTGAAATGAATATAGTAGTCATAACATATTTTCATGTTACAAGCCATCAAGTACCAAAAGTCCAGGATATCAAAAGTTCCTTCTTCAATGCCATGGCAAACCCAAAAAAAATAGTTAAAAACTAAATCTGTCTCACTGTGTGATATATCGATTATAAGGATCATAACTCAACCATCTTGGTCGGTTCAAACACATAGATTCATTTATATTCAACAAAGCATAACAAACATAACAAACAGGTAGTGAATCAAAACAGCAGAATGATAGAAAATCACAACTGATAATAATCTAATTATGAACAAGACAGATTAGGACTTTGATCTCCAATTCTTCAGCTAAAACTCCCGGAGTCAGCACAGGATTGCACTTCAACCTCTTGGAACATTGCAGGGTAAACAAAGTCAAATGAAACTCGATCCAAGTACAAATGATTTAATGCTGGTAAGCTGCTCATAAGAATAATACCGTTCCACAATGTTTATTTCGTCCAACTCAGTAACCTTGACTTCCTTCAAATCCTCTTCTCTGTAGAGTCGATGCTTTTGATGGGATTCACCTTTCAGGGTATCCCCAGAGATGTAATGTAACATCTGATATCACCACTGCCTAACCTGAGGATTAAAGAATCAAGATCTTTTCTTCATACCATTATAAGCCAAAGCAGGAGAAACCTCTTCCATACAAACAAATGTTTTGTGTCGTTATCCAAAAAGAACTTAGTAACACTTTCTACAAGAACAAATTGCGGGTATCACGCAGACATTAAAGTTCCAACACGCATTCATTGGCTTTCAGAACATTGTAAATCAAAATTATTATTTATTAAATCATATTAATCAACATTCTAATTTGACAAGGAGTCAAGGACTATTCTAGAAAGTGTAGAATGCAATTGAAATTACCCGCAATAGTTGGAAGTTTTCTGACTCCATTTTCTTGTAGGTTAGAAGTCCAATCATTTAGCGAGCAGCATCATGTGATGAGATAATTGGGTAGTAGCCATATATGGTGCACCTAAAAGTCCACAGGAAAGATGCTTTACAATTATAATTTGCTTGGCATAATAACTAAAGACTGGGAAATAGTAAATAATAGCAGCTTTGTTGCTTCAAAATTTTATACCAATCTGATAGATAAATTGCAGAAGTAAATCAAACATATTTCTTACAATGACTGTCCAGACGACGATTTCAGTTAAGAGCTCGTGATAAGGACTTCAATCTCCTCCGTTGTATCATGAATTTCTTCAGCTGACACTACCACAGATTGCTCACACCATTGCACTTCAATCGTCTTCAGTGTATTTATATAAGCAAAATCAGACGGAATTGCCATCAAATCCTTGCAATTTCGTAACACTAGCTGTTCAAGGCAGGGAAGATGCTCATAAGAGGCATCCCATTCAACAATGTTTATGCAGTCCAACTCCAAGAAAGTGAGCTCCATGAACTCCTCTTCCTTCATTACCCAACTCGGCTTTTCAAAGGATGCAACAAGCAATTTCAGAATTCTGAGATTTGGCAGTTCTCCAATCATAGAAAGATGATTCTCTACCAGGCAAAAGTTTGATAGAGACAGTTTCTTGAGATTGGAGGGCAAAACGAAATACCCTGAATTGATTGCTCGGCCTTTGTAATAATCTTGAGTGACTCCAAACGAGTAAGAAACTCCAGCGCAGGAAACCCTTGACAATCCTCAGAACAATGCCCTGAATGGATGAAGTTGCACCTCAATTTTCTCAGATTAGGCAACCTTCTAAAAATGCTCAAGGTATCTTCTCCACAAGAAAGAGATGGTGTGGAAAAGCTGATTAGATTTGGCAACAGACAAGAACTTCCAAGCTGTTCATCAAGACCATTCATGCTGAAAGACACATGATTATTCACATGAAGATGCTTCAAGCGCACCATTGTCCATATAGTTTCTGGTAATAGCACCTTACCTCGCAATCCCTTCACAACCAAGGTCTCAAGTCTCCACAAATTGGCTATTGATGCTGGAATAGACTGCATATAACCACTAACAGCTAAATATCTCAACTGAATCATGACACCTATTTCAACAGGAATGTCATTTGTCATAATATATTCCAAATCAAAAAGCCTGAGTAGCTTGAAGTTGCGACAAATGAATGAAATGTCATACGGACATTTAGGCTCAACGTCCATTGAGGCAAAGAATGTCAAGGACCGAACTCCCAGGCCCAAAGGTCTGGAATCAATAAAATGTTGCCGCTTCAGACAAAAACTCAATCGGTAGCTTTCAAATGATGTAGATGCTGATTGATTAATACTATCAAACTCCAACCCATAATCAGAATCAAGATATGAAGAATACGGTTCGTCATTCATGGTCACTACTTGTAAGAAGTTTTCTTCCTTTGCTTTCAAATGACACAAATCACGCAAAAGATCATGAAGACGGCATGTTCTGGCTTTCCCATTGGATCTTCTTTTGGAGACGTTGACTAGGCTTCTGTTAATCAGCTCCAGCAAGTACTGTTCAGCCACCTCCTCCAAGCTCTTGGAATCAGTTTCTTGTACGAGTCCTTCTGCCATCCAATAACGCATCAACTTGTTTGCAGGAATATCTTTGTTCTGAAGGAAAACTCCAAAATAAAGAAAGCATGCCTTCAGTTGTTCAGGCAAGTGCTTGTAGCTCACTTCTATAATTTTCCTGCACCTGCTTTCTGGATTGTCAATTATTTCTGAGCTGAAGCTTTTTGCAACTGCTTTCCACGACTCCTCACTCTTTTCTATTGTTTGGAGTAGACCAGCTACTGTGACAACTGCAAGTGGTAAACCCTGACAATATTGAGCTATTTCCACACCAGCTTCCATCAATCCCTCGGGACAAACTGCACCACCAAATATCTTCTTTTGCAATAACATCCAACTTTGGGCATCAGAAAGTAGGGAAATGGAATGTGGATCACAACCAGGCTTGATTCTTGAAGCCACATCCTGAAGTCGACTTGTTATGAGAATTCTACTTCCGTTGCTATCATCAGGGAAACAAAGGCTGAAGTCATTCCAGGCACCAGTGTCCCAAACATCATCCATAACAATGAGATACCTGTTTCCCAACAAACATTGACGCAATTTGGGCAGAAGATCATCTTCATTCAGTAGATTAATTTCATCAGTAAGGAAAGGCATGTGACTCATTATTTCAAGCGACAGATCCCTTTTTGAGTATGTTTGTGAAACAGTACACCATGCACGGCGATGAAAATAGAGCTTGACGGCTGGATTGTTGTATACTTTTCTAGCCAAAGTTGTCTTCCCAATCCCAGGCATCCCAACAATGGAAACAACATCCCGCTGCGCAGATCCTCGTGTGAGACAATCAACTATTGCTTTTTCTTCATCAACGAGATCAATCAGCATTTCATTGATTTCTACAGTAATATTTTGTGACACCATCTGGGATGGAGTCCGGTGGGAACTTGTTACTTTCCTGGCATATGGCATCTCATGAATTTCAGAGACCCTTTGATCAAAGAGTCTGATGTCCTCCAACAGATCATAAAACCACAGTGATTGCTCCAAATGGCCATCAGCCTCAATTGTCTGAACAACATACTCCAGTTTATAAGCTACCTCTATGACTTGATTCCCAAGATCATTCAATTCTCCAAGCTCAACATCAAAATCTTTTATTTTCGTAAAAAAAGATTCCAAGGACTTAAGATGCGACAGAACCTCCTGAATATTATGCTTCACAGGTGCAATCGACTGAGGATCATGTTTTAGAAGCTCACTTATGTTCCAGCCAATGGATCCCAGAGCATTGATCTTGGGGAAAATGGAATTAGGAAATTGTTTACCAATCCCTTTGAACTTTTCCACTTTATCCAACACCAGGGGCAATGAACTTTTGATTTTCAAGAGCCTCTCATGGACAGGGAGGTACGAGTAAGAGAGAAGTGATGTATCCCTAACAGTTGCTTCAACTTGTCTGATGATTATTGCTTCAGTGGAAGATCCCCTTGCCAATTTATTCATCACAAATATCTTAATATATTTAAGGTACTCAACAATGGCGATAATTTGATCTTTCTCATGATGAGTTGTACATTGATTGACATCACTACTCTTCAATAAGTCAGTCAGGAGAGACTCGGATTTAAAAAAGACAATCCTAAAGAGAAACTGAAGAAGAGAGTGCTTTACCATAGTACTATCAATCTCCTTGTAATGAAAGGACCTCTGAAGGGAATCGATCTCTTTACCGAGTTCTATAGAGAGTTCCGAACTCTTTTTCACAAATGTGTTCCCTTGCTTCCACAGAATCCGGATCCATTTATCTTCGCTCATATTTCTCAGAGTCCTGAGAATCTGGCTATCACCCAACGTCATAGCAGCATTGGAAGTGCGGAGTTGTTCTTTGAGAAAAAGCTCAGCATTGAGAAGAATAATCTTTGCCAAAGTCAAGGCAGAATCTGCTGCCTCTGGTACACCCCTGTGAAAGGAAAATGCAGCCTCACCAAGAACCGCCAGAATCTCCGCGAACAAGCTCTGCACATCCTCACCATCATCCTCCAGTGTACTGCCAAAATAGAGTGTAACCAGGGAGTTCATCTCCTTGCTAAGAAGGTCATCTTCGCCGGTCTTCAAGAGAATGTAGCAGCAAAATTGGGCAACAGAAGCAGTCTCCGAGTTAATTCTGTAAAGATATCGCTGACAACCAAGAGCCAGCTGTAGGAACTCCAGATTCGAAGGCTGAATCAGCCTATGCAAATCCAAAATCACAGCAGATGCAAGTCGAGCAGCCTCAAGATTACCCATAGACCTATGAAACCATAAGCTACAAGAACGAAATGCAATCTCCAAAACCAACAATTCAGAACGTGCGAGAAAAGTACCAACCGCAGCATCATTTCCAAGATCAGAGCAAGTAACATCCTTCTGTACAGCTTTCAAGTACCTGTGGATCTGAAGAAGCTCATTGCGGACATTATCTAGGTTTCCTCCCACAATAGTGACAATACCACCGTCGGCATCCTTTAACAACTGCAGATTCTTCGACAAAAGAGGCAAAAACAGATTCAAAGTTTCAAAATGCGCCGCCACATCGCCAACCTTCCCCTCAACTGCGAACTCCTGGAGAGCTACCCGAATCTCCGAACTGCAGAGCTCCTCAGTCTTTCTTTGACATTTACCCAGCAAATTAAGGATTTCCTGGGGCTTTCTCAAGTAGTAGTTCACAGATTGGTTACTAAAAACACACGAGTATACCTCCGAGAGAATCGCATCCGCAACGCCTTTACTCTTCGGAACCAGCGAATTCTTCGCCACCGCTGCCGTACTGCTTTTTAATTTGCACTTCACCAACAGGTCTATGAACTCCCAGTCTTGGCGAAGTCGATTAACGCCGAGAGAAATGGAAACGGACAGCCGGTCGTAGTCGTGCTTAGACTCGAAGAGTTGACGAGTTCGTGCCGTTATCCCGCCGGCGCCGGGTTTCTTCTTCGCAATGAACTCCGTCCACTGAGTAATCAACAGCTCCAAGTTGCGATGAATCTCTCCTATCTGAAGATACAATGTAGCCTCCATCTCTCTCCAGAAGCTTGAACAGTTTGTTGCAGAAAAGAAGAAAGGAAATACTGTGCCTGACTTATCGCTTTGATGCCTAGCTAGTTGCAGTAGCCGCCATAGATAGCCCAAAATTATATTAATTGAGTAAAGGATGCTGATGGCGGAGTGGGTCGACATTAGCCGCCATAGATAGTCCAAAATTATTTTAAAACTCCCTTCATCCCAATTCAAACGGTACACTTACTATTTAATATTGTTCTTTATCAAATATGAATTGATTCGTCATAACAAAAAAAAATTTAAAGTAATTTTTTGTTTGTCATTACTATAAGTAGCTAAATATATTAACTAGGTCTGACATTTTGACCCAAAATACCGTATCAACCAAGCTACCAAGCGAATCTCGTACCATTTGTACCGAAAATGTTGGTAACCAGAGATGTGGTATGGTAGTACCGTACCACACATTTTTTTATAGTACGATAATGGTATTGAGAAAATATTATCATGGTATTACCGTACCGTACCACATATTTATATATTAAAAATATAAGTAATATTACGTGAAATTGAGCTTTTATTTAGTTATAAAATTTAGTCATTTGTTAATATTAGAACCAAACTAATAATTTCAATATGTAATTTTCACATTTTTTTTCTCCAATATGTTGGATATTGGTAAAATTTAAAATATTTTCTTAAAGTAGATTTTTTGACAACTGACATTTTTGAATAAAATCTTACAAAAATTTAAAATCATAATTATCTTTTATTTATCATAACGTAATTATTACACAGAATCTTATTTTAGACCGAGTAACAGTTAGACAGAGGGCATTTTATATTGACGTAACTAATGGGGGTAATTTGATTTTTATTTTTATTTATTGCAACGAAATTCAATCCTATAATTTTGAGAAACTTTTAAAATTTATAGTAATGTATAAATAATTGTAGTGCAACCTTAAAAAAATATTGAAACGACATATTTCATGATTGGTCGACCGTTAGTTAGTCTAACAAGAGACTTTCTCCACTTAGTATAGTTCTTATGTTAAACTTATCTGACTTTATTATTATTATTATGATTAGATTATATTTAATTTTCTAAAATTAAGATTATACAATAGAAAATTTTATTTATTTATATATTTTTCATGAGAAAATAATTAATTCATTATAACTTATTTGGTGGTATTATACCATACCATACTGATACCAACCAACTTTTGTGTATACCGATGTGTTGGTATGCCAAGGATTTGGTACGGTATTGGTTTTTAAAAATAGT
>JAULKJ010314250.1:0-10789 GCA_032355405.1 Rubia balearica | reverse complement strand
AAAAATAAAGGAAAAGAGTTTTTTTATTATATTGAATCGGATTGGGATCGAACTGATTAACGAGCCGAGCTCGAGCTGAGCTCGAGCTGAGTGAATTTTAATCGAGCCGAGCTCGAACACAAAAGTTAGGCTCGAGTCGAGCTCGAGCCTGGTCATTTTTTTCGAGCCGAGCTCGAGCCTAGGGAAGCTCGGGCTCGGCTCGGCTCGATCTCACCCCTAGCGGCGGCGAAGAAAAAAAGCACAAAAGGAAATAGGAATGTTAAATCACAAAATTAAAAAATAGGAAATAAGAAATAGGAAATTAGAAAAATGATAAAAAAACTATTTTGCCCTTAAAATTGACATTTTGACCATATTTGACGCTTTGACCGGACAGAAGTGCTACAACACAGTAGTTTTGTAAGTTGAGGGGCCAAAAATTTTCAAAAAAAGTTAAGGGGCCAAAAGTGAATGATAGTGATAGTCAAGGGTAACCGAAGTCGTTTGCTCTTTCCTTTTATGTTAGAACACTTTCTATTTGGACAAGATTCTTTCAACTTCGTTTGCTCATACTTATTACATTCTAAACTCAATTTCTTCCACTCATTTATTCACGTAATTTCAAGCACCTAAACCTATACTGACATATACAGAGGACTGGAAAGAGTATCACTTCAATATCATCAGAAAATTCATTTCCTCATTTTCTTTGGATTTTTATACTTCTAACCCAACTTTAGGCTGAAAGTGCCAATATAACCCTATAATTTCATACAATATAACCCAGCCTAAAGAGTCATTCAACTTTATTCGCTCACCCCTACCTATTACATTCTAATTTCAATTTCATCCACTCATTTTATTCACCTAAATTCAAACACCTAAAGGCAGACTGACATATGCATAGGAACAGAAAGAGTATCATTGCAACATGGACAAAAAATTCATTTCCTCATTTTCTTTTTTAGAATTTTTACAATTCTAACCCTAAGTTTTGGCTGAAAGTGTCAATATAACCCTCTAAAGTGAGGAAGTGCCAGAATAACTGTAACTTTATGACAAAATTTGCAGTTACAACCTTTTGGCCTATTTCCGGTGTTGACTGGAGTGATTGGCCGTTGACCAAGCATGTTATGAAAATAACCTTGCCCCCTAAGCTGAAATCCCATTTTACTCCTTTTCTTCTTCTTCTTCAAAACCCACCGTTACCACAACCATTTCCCACTACCACCCCTTCTTCTCTCCACCACTACCTCCTGCCACCAACCCTTCCTATCTTCACCACCGCCACCCCACCACCCCTTCTTCTCTCCACCACCTTTCTCCACTACCCCGTCTTCTCTCCACCACCTCCTGTCACACCCATTTTTCTCTCCCGTCATCCGTGAGACCCAGCAGCCTGATCCACCGGCGAGACCCACCGTTACTCGACCACCGCATCTTGACCACCGCAGACTGATCTCCGCCACCACCTCCAGCCCAATTGGGGAAAATTAACATGTGAGATGAAGACCAACCTAACACTACGAGTTTCAACAAAAATGCATAAACCCACCTGGGAGAATATCTTCTTTGGGTGGGCCGGCAAGGGCTCAAAGAATATGGTATATAATTACGCATGATAAAGTCAGAAAGAAGTAGAGTGGGGGAGATGAAAAAAATCATTGGAAAAGAGGGAAAATGAGCATGGGACACCAGAAAATCCCAATAAATACCTCAGACATTAGAAAATCCATAATTTTTGGACCATATTTTTCAATATGGTGGTGGAGAGAAGAAAGGGAGGTGGAAGGAGGTGGTGGTGGAGAGAAGAATGGTTGGTGGCTGAGAGAAGAATCGACATAGGTGGAGGTGCAGCGTTGGTTCACCGGAGATGGAGCTGGACGTTTTGGGTGAAAGAAGAAAAGAAAAAGAAGTTGCAGATGAAATAAATAAGAAATGTCTTTTCTTTTTTTAAAAAAAAATCTTTTTTTAATCCAAGGTAAAATTGTCATTTCCTTAAATTTCGACCAAATATCTTGTGACAGTTGAAGGCAACAGCGTCCAGGGTTAGAATGTCACACATACATCATAAAGTTATAGTTATTTTGGAATTTTCTCATTTTGTATGGTTATATTGGTACTTTCAACCTAAAGTTAGGGACATTTAGCACTTGATTCTTCTTTTCTTAAACGAACAAAATATATTAAAAATTGTGTGCTACTGTTTTATTTAAAATATGGTATAAACTAAATATTCAATATATTCTACACATTAGTGAGGATATTTTGAAAATATTCTGATGAGATTTTATTAAATTATGTAATATCTCATTCTTATTAGAATTGGTCATAGATTAGAGCTCTTATGGTAATATGATTAGATTGGAATCCTTTGGTCTCTTGTATAGAACCCTATATATTAGGTTCCTTCATATTGGATGATAGTTACAACACTCTCCGTTTGAACATCGTATCTTAATAACCATCGTTGTCTCTCTGTCGCGTATACGCCCTTGTAGTTCAGGAGGAGTGTCACAAGACCGTGATACGATCTCGTGATTCTAAGTCAACTGAGCGGCATTTTCTGCTCTAGCACGATGTGGTCCCTCAGGTGTCAATGTTTCTCAGAGTCAATTCGATCATAAGAATCTATCAAGCACTCATTGTGGCTGGGAAATGATTTTACCATTTTTTAAAGATCCATGGTATTTAGGATTGGTACACGAAGGACATGGATTAGGGAAATAATAGTAACAATAGTCCGAGAACTGAATTAACATCGTCGGACGAGGGCCACCAAGGTGGCTGAAATGGTTGAAGCCACCGCTGCTCCGGCAGCCTCCTCCTCAATTCCTCAGTCACCTTAGATGGCCTAAAAAAACTAGATGACTCGGAAGGAGAACATGTTTGGGACTTGTGATTAGAGACTAGAGGTGTTGGACTTGAAATAACGGGATTCAAATCTGAATAGAACACACCAAACATGAACGAGTAGCGGTAGGCACTGGAACAACAAGATCCAAAAATAGTAGAAACATTTATAAAGATTAGAGATAGAATTACTAATACTAACATATGGAAATAAAGTATCGTTAAAATGAGCATATCTAATGACATAAATCTATTGCGATGTAGGATCACAGATAGCTTTTTTACTTGGAGTTTGTACACACGGAAAATGTAGTGAAAATTGCCAGAGATTTTTTTTATTTTTAAATGATCGAAGGATACACCTAATAACCAAAAGCATCAAAGTTGGTATGTATAACAACCCGAACATTAATAACTACAAATGGTGATAACCCTCCAAGAACAAGATTTAGTAGTCGGTTGATGGTATAAGTCAAGAAAATGAGAGAGAGGAACATGTGAGTGATACGACATAGACAATGTCATTTCTACAAAGTGGCGATGCTTATGTTAATGTCATTTGTTTGACTATGAGAATGTAAGCAAACATTTATGTATTCCGTCCCTTCTTCCCTTTGAAAAATTACAATGGTGGAAGAGAAGTACTCATTACAGGCCTCAAAGTGACGATAAACATCCCCAATCAAATTTACGTTACAGTTGATAAAACCACGAGAGCCTAAAATAATCATCAAGGAAAATAGCATAGTAAGTGAAACCATTGATAAGGGTCGGAGTCAAAACTCCCCCTCAGACCGAAGGTCACGCTGCTACTCTCCATTTGGACCCAAGGGCACATCATACATTCTGTTGGGTTGAAACCCAACAGCCAAAGAGAATATTTCCAAATCTGATTACACCTATGTTCCAGGTACAATTGTGGTATACAAAATATACTGTAACTCCATCATGGTAAGAAAAATATTCCTACAAAAAAAATGTATATTCATCCTAGCATGATTGGAAGATATATCGGGGGTCAATCTCTATAAATAACAAGGTATTTCTTCGTTCTATTCAATCAACTCTAATTACTAGTCTAAAATTTTCCATTGGATGTTCTTCTCTAGACACCTTTGGGGAGTTTGTTTTGCAGGGCTAACGCATTGAAGTAATATTTAACTATCAAGGTCCTGGTTCGACACGCAAGAACCATCAATAGATAAAATAGGACAGTGCCCCCATTAATCACAATGAACAATATCAAGCAATCTACGCGATTTATCATTTTCATGAGAAGATAAATATTTTGTTTTAACCTTTTCACACGCATCACAAAGGGTGATTTAGGAAAAATCAATGAGATAGATAACAAACCAAAATCATGAAAAGCGAAAATAACAAAATTTAATATGGAATATGACCAAACTTATGCAGGGTTACAAAAGATGTCTACAATTTTTAATTCCACAAGAAATAATAAGACAGATGCACTATAATTTAAAATATAAAGTCCATTTTTTATTATGATCATAACCCAAACTTTTTCTTCCTTAACAGAAATTTACTATACAACGTGTAGTGAAATGTTTTAGTTGCATTGTTAAAAATTTACTATGCAACGTGCAGTAGTTATAAGTTTATGATCCGATTAATGCAACCCAAAAAAATAATTTTAATTTCTTCTTATTCTCACTTTAAACATTGATGTTTCCTAACTTTTATGATGTATACGTTAATCTAACTTTGGACACTGTTAATTTCAATGGTCAACGGAAATTTTTGTTGGAATATAAGGAAATGACCATTTTACCTCTGCATTAAAGAATAAAAACTAAAAAAAATTAAAAATACATAAAAGCCCTCGTTTATCTTTTAATAGCCTTCTTCTTCCTTATTTCTTCTTCTTGCTTCCTACTAAACTAACCCTCCTCCTTCTGCCAATGACTTCCTCGACCAAATCTTCTCCTCCATCTCCTTCATTCTCGAGCTGCAACAGCGCACCTGCAATGGTGACTCTGTTGGTAGAGCTCGAGTGACTAGAGTTGGTGAATACCAGGAACTGGTGCGTCGCCGTGTAGATGCGCCGACTAGTGACTCGGGTTGAGCGACGCGAAGGTGTAAGGAAAAGATTTGAACAACGTCGTGGAGCTGGTTCGCCGGAGTGGTGTTTCACAAGTAAATACACAAGATGAGCGGGTGCGGTGGTGCGTAGGTGAAGCTCGAACGATGGAAAAGCTCAATTGAGTTGCTACAAGTCGCTGTGGCTTGGCTGCGTCAGGCTGAGTAAAAGGTAAAGTCATCGCCGGTTGGGGTGGTGGCGAATGGGAGCAGGTGGCCGGACGCAGGCTAGGGTGGGGTTTCATATTTAATTAAGACATTAATTTTGGTTCTTGCTTTGGTCGTGTTTTCTGTAAAAAAAAAAACTTGTTGTAAGCTGTGAATATTTGTTATGGATATATGGATTAAAATGTTTTGGTCAAGTTTATGTTTGTGTTCTTCTTATGGTGGCGGGCGAGAAGGAGTAAGAAGTTCAGTGGATGGATTTTTTTAAAAAAAATTGAGGGACAAAAGGGGGGGGGGAAATAAACTTCTATGGATAAAGGGTATTTTTGTCATTTTAGATCTAATCAACGCCCAAATTGATGAGTCAATGTCAGAATAGGCCAATAGGTTTTATATTTGCACCATTCTTCATAAAGTTAGAGTTATTTTGGCACTTTCTCATTTTGCAGGTTATTTTGACACTTTCAACCTAAAGTTAGGGTAAGAAGTGTAAAAATCCCAAAAACTTATATATAGTACTTTTTATACTATATTTTTACATTTGACATTCAAATACACAATATTACCACTCCAACTTCTATGGGTAAGGAATTTTTTACCACTCCAGAAACGGCTCCGCCACCACCGCTCTGCCTCTCCTACCACCGCCACCGCTTCTCTTGTTCATCGTCTTCTCTAACTCATGAACAGGGAGCTCCGACTCACCGAGTACATATCGGAGCCAGTTCATACTTCCCACCCCCAGCCTGACTCCCACCCCTAGCCCCGCCCCACCCCACCCCAACCTCAACCCCCAAAATCTGCCACCACTATTCCATCCTAAGTCGTGTTCCCCCCCAAACCCTGTACCGATTCAAAACGATTCGCTCGCACCCCAACCCCAACCATCTATTCCCACCAATTTTCCCACGCCTTAACCCTGTCCCAACCCCCAACACCGATTCCCACAACCCAGCCCCTACCCCAATCCCCGCCACCGATTCCCACCTATTCGCGATTGAGAAGAAGAAGAGGATGATGGAGGAAAAAAAGAAACGGATGGGAGGAGAGGAATTGCTGGAAATAGGTAGGTTTTTATATTTATGAATAGACAAGAGTAAAATAGTCCTACAAAAGTGGAATAGCAAGGAGGAGTGTGTTGTTCAAACTCGACAATGATATATGGTTCAGAAACATGAAATGTATGAACTACTCCCCCAGGTTTCCTATCTTCAGACGATATTGGATGTTTCCAGTAACATAAAATGAAAATTTTATTTTAAAAAATAAAAAAATAAAAACGCCAATTTACGGATTCAAATAGTTATTATATTATCATATAAACAAACTTTGACAGAATAAAAATGCCAATTTATTGATTCAAATAGTTATTATATTATCATATAAAAAAACTTTGACAGAATAAAAACGCCAATTTGTTGATTCAAATAGTTATTATATTATCTTATAAACAAACTTTGACAGCTTGTATGTATCATCAGCACTAAACCCTCTCCTATAAATAGGAGGGACATTGAAAAACATCATCGTCTCTCTCAGCCCGTACACACCTATACATATCTATCAACCTTGACACATACACCTCCCAAACCGTGCATCATGATCGGAGCTGCAGAAATATACAAGGTGGTAACCGCAATGCTACCACTTTACACCGCCATTTTCCTTGGTTACGCCTCCATAAAATGGTGGCAGATGTTTAAGCCAGATCATTGCGACGCCATAAACCGCTTCAACTGCTATTTCGTTATGCCCTTCTTCACCTTCCACTTCGTCTGTAAAGTAAACCCCTACGAGATGAATTTCCGGTTTCTCGCTGCCGACATCATAGCGAAAGCGATGGTCGGCGTAGGTCTGGTGGCGTGGGCGAATCTCAGCAGAAACGGGAGCTTCTGCTGGTCAATTACCAATTTCTCCTTGTCGAGCTTGAACAACACGCTGCTCCTTGGTATTCCACTCTTGCAGGCTATGTACGGAGACCAGGGGAGTGACTTAGTGATTCAGGTGTCGGTGATTCAGTCGCTGCTATGGTTCATTTGCTTGCTGTTCATGTTGGAATTGAGACGTGCCAGACTGATTACATTCGAATCAAACTCGATTCACTCGGTTACTTCTGCTTCAGAAGACGTCGAGATGGCTGTTACAACTGAAATTGGAAGAGAAAGGAACACTACCACCACCGCAGACAACCATCAAGGATCCCCTTCGCTTACGTTTTGGGGGATAATGGAGATAGTAGGGGTGAAACTTGCCAAGAACCCTAATTCTTATGCTTGCATTGTTGGTCTGATTTGGGCTCTCGTTTCCAAAAGGTACAGTTTACATAATAAATCACTCTTTTGTTGAATGAAAAAAAAAAATTTAACGTTCTCTCCTCCCCTGTCCGCTCTGTCTGTTTTTTAGGTGGCATTTCGGGATGCCTGGGATAATTGAAGGGCAAATTTTGATAATGTTAATAGGCGGCGCTGGACTGGCCATGTTTACATTGGGTAAGCCAATTGTTGAAATATTCACACATCATTTTGAGTTACGCTATTATATATCGATTGATTTTAAAATAAACAATTAAAATATGTTATACCAATTAATTTTAACATAAAATTTTAAAATACCTTTAAATTTTAAAGGCGATCACTTTTGTACTATTATGAAATAAATATTTTAGACTTTCAGTGGACCTAATATAACTTTTATGGAAAAAACATTGATTTTCGTATTATTTTGCAGGACTCTTTATGGCGTTGCAAGAAAAGGCAATTGCTTGTGGTGTGGACGTGGCTTTGTACGCCTTGGTGTTGAGGTTCGTGATTGGACCCACCTCCACCATTGTCGGAGCCATCATCACCGGTTTGCATGCCGATGTCCTCCGCATCGCGATTGTTCAGGTGGATGATTTTGCTCACTTATCATTATACTCCATACATGATCATATAATTTACAATTGAATTGAACAAAAATTCTCAAAGTGTGAAGTGATTCCTTCATTTAAAAATATTCATCTATCATTTAAATAATTACTGGATATACCATATACATCGTGATACCTTGTACAAATTATAAATAATATACTTAGATGGGGTACAATAAGCACAATATCTCTAGTACAATATAATTTTACGTTGATGATTATGCTTTTCATTTGGGCAATAAAAATTTTTATCTTTTACAAAACGACAAGTGTTGATTATAATTTTAGAAAAATCAGTGTTAACCTTTTTCAATCAAAATGTGAATGAAAAATCTAATGCCAAACGGGATTTTTAATCTAGTTGTTTTGTTGGGAGTATAGGCCGCTTTACCACAAGCTTTGACCGCATTTGTATATCATCAAGAATATGGATTGCATGCTCAAGTCCTCAGCACAGCGTGAGTTTTTGTATTATTTATTTTTATTAATTAATCGTATTTTACTTTCATAAAATTTGTACTAATGATGATATGGATTTCCACAGGGTCATTTTTGGAACAGTTATCTCCCTACCTTTGCTGATAGCTTATTATGCGGTTCTAGATATCTTACATTAATACTTCCATAAAGTTGAACCAGCAACTCAACAAAGAATAGCATCATTGAAAAGTAGGAGAATCTATTTTCATAGTTAACAATACCATAGCTTAGAAGATAGTAGTAGTTTTTGCAATTTTTGAGAAACCAGAAAATTAGTAATAAAGAAATAAATATAAATAGTGAGTCGACGAAGTGTTTTTTTTTCCAGTAAATGTGTAGACGAAGGTGGTTAAAAGAAATTATAAAATGAGAAAATGACTTAAGTGGTCCCGATCCCTTAACTATCATCATCGTTCATCTTTGACTTCTTATCTTCTTTTTTTAACACTTTTGACCCCTCAACTTCGTGGCCCCTTCGGAAGTGCTAAAACTGAGTTGTTTTGTAAGTTGAGGGACCAAAAGTGTTACTCCCTCCGTCCCAACATAAGTTTCACAGAATCTTTTTCACGGTTTTCAAGAAACATATTTGACCGTTAATATGTTTCACTACGTATAATAACGGTAAATGCAAAATTGATATTTGAAAACTACTTATTAAGACGAATCTAACAATATTACATACGATAATATTATTTTTTATATATCTATTCAAATATGTAGCCAAAGTTTGACAGTTTTGACTGCCAAATAGAAAGTGTGCAGTTTATGCTGGGATGGAGGAGTATATTGAGTTATATGACTGTCAACCACCAATGTGAGACTCTAACACTTCACAACTCAGTTTAGTCGATTAAATATTTAAACTTTGTATTTGAATTTTATTGTGGACTATAATAATGTAATATTCAAAATGCACTTGGACTTTAATCAGTTAACTTGAAAAATATTTAATCTTCATTTTGACTTTTGACCGTTGATTTAAAAATATTTGTCTTAACATCTTTCAGCAAGGATAATTAAAACTTGTAAACAATTGATATTTTAAAAATACATGTTATGACGAATCTAACAATGTATCACACAATGTTATCTATACTTATATACCACTTCACTTTTAAGGTCAAAGTTTTTGACTAAATAAATAGTTAAATTGCAGGTTGAAAATGAGACGGGGAGTAATTCTAGATCGTCAACATAAGTGTGGTTAAAAACGCAACTAGCTATGTGTCTAATGACTAATTCGATCTTCTTGTTTCAAGCATGATGTAAAAAGTCGCATGTAATTTTAAATTTTTAAATCGAACATAGTTACACTTTTTTTTATAAATCCACACCGGTAGTAAAGCTTTGGTGTTTTTCTGTTAAACTATCAACTAGACCAGATTCTACAGTCTCATTATAGTAAGAAGAAGAAGACTGAGAGTGAGGTTTTCTTCATGAGAGTGAGGTTTTATTTTTATTTTTTGGAAAAAGTTTGATTTTATCTCTTAGTACTTGTTATTGGATTGTTTGAGCTTGTGGAAGATTGTGACAGTATATTATTATTAAATGTGAAAGGAATAATTTGCCTGGACTAGAATGTTTCATGTCAGCTTCTCCAGAATAGCAGTCCAAAGTGAAAAATAGGAATCTGAAATTTTACTATCCATTTAGTCAAAACTTCATAATTTTAACCCTAAAATTGAATCGGTAGGTAAGGTGTGTGATACATTGTTAGATTCGTTATAGTATATATTTTTAAAATATCAATTTTTCGCAAGTTTTAATTATCTTTAATGAAAAATATTAAGGATCAAATATTTTTCTAGTCAACTGTAAAGAGTCAAAAGGTGAAACTTGAATTGGGACGGAGGGAGTAAGTATTTTTTTATGCTGCATCTTTATTTTTATTTTGAAAATAAAATTTTCATTTCATGTTACTGGAATCGTCCAGTATCGTTTGACAAGAAGAAATTTGGGGGAGTATCCCATACAATATCTTGCGATTCACTCGACTTAGCAAAGCTAGCGAGAGAAAGAGCAAGAATGTTTCTATCTCTAGGGACCCAAAATGGTGCTTGAATTTTTGCCTCATTAAGCAATCTAAGAATCTGCCTAATTATGTTTTCACACAAAAGATTTGGCTCAATTTCTTCCTTGGCCATGCGTATTACACCCAGTGCATCTCCAATGATGTTAATTTTGTTGCTTTGTGTCTCCGCTGCCCAACGAACAGCTTCTCGTAGAGCTAATGCTTCCGCCACTGATGCTTATCCCGTGCATGGTCTTCTTCGCGCAACAGCTCGCCGAAAATTGCCTACTTCA
>JAULKJ010314249.1:0-19569 GCA_032355405.1 Rubia balearica | reverse complement strand
ACAGTCCATACAAAGAGGCAGCCTCCAGGCAGTTGGTATGATCGATAGCACATTACAACCAGATTGGGAGTTGCTAACATTAGTTGAACAAATCAGAAGCAAGTTGCATGCCTCCAACGCTACCATTAAGCATGTATACAGAGAGGCTAATCAAGCTGCTAATCTGCTCGCCAGTTTAGCCATGGATGAAGGAGATATGATTTACAATGATCTTAAAGTTGTACCAAGACTTTTGAAGGGAATTTTGGTTATGGAAAAGCAACAAGTTCCATCTCTGATTGTCAGAGTCAGCTCGGATACTATGTTCTAGGTCCAAAAATCTGAGCATCTACATTTGATTACATGTCACTTTTTGTATGATTGATGATCTCTGTCTGTGTCTGGCTGGGTTAAATATAACACAGGGGGTGGAGTTTTTAACACCAGAACACACATTCAGATTCATTGATCCAAGGCCAAAATTAAACTCTTTTTTTACTGATGTAATCGCTCTCTACTTTTTTTTGAAGGACTGTGGATCCTAATAAAAGCCCTACTCCACTGTTGTGGTAGGTTTTCAGAAAGAAAAAAATAAGACAAGATTGACTACCGAACTTAGAAATGGTCAGGTTATTTTTTAAAATCCCAAACGGGCCTCACAAAATCCCAAATCACGAGCCCTAATTGTTTGCCTTCCTATTTTCAGTGCTGAAAATGCCACAATTCACCCAAATTTAAACTTCATTTTACGCGGGTAGGAGTCTATCATGTCTTCATCGTAACAAGGAGGGAGGAAAGGCAAATGAAATTCAAAATCGCGTACCTTCAAGGTCTCAAACGCCACTGATGTGCAAAAGGAAAGGTTCGTATCCATTAAAGTTCAAATGAGGTCAATGCTTTACGCCAAAATGGGAAATTACTTTATTGTTACATTATTAATCTAAATGTCTATCATAATATAGGTTTAGTTGATTCTGTGCTTAAGTTTGATAGCCAACACATTCTTAGATTGTTGACTTTAAATGAACCATCATACTTTGATGAAGGTTTTCAGTTTTATAACAATTTACATGAGGTAGAGGGTGGTGGTTATGAGACCAAGGTGGGTGGGTACAATATTGACCTTAGTCCGTAAATTATTAACCAATAATTGGAGTGTCTGTACGAAACTCCTGAGGATGTGTTTCTCCAAAACATGGAAGGGTCGTTGGATAACGTTGAACATAGGGAGAGTTGGCCCCTTCATGTTGACTACTTGTACATTGACCCCTTTGCATGTAGTTATAGATACTTCTACCGTAATCCGGCCAATCTAGAGAAGCTCGAGAGTTTTTTTAAATCTAATTCACCTTACTAAAGACCAACGAATTGTGTATGAAATAATAGTTAGAAGTATCGTACCCACAATCTTGCCACATCATTGAACCTACATATACACTGCTAATGATGTTTAGTTACATCAATGAGGTGAGGAAAATTAATCTCGGGGCTGTGATGTTCAAGCACATGGTTAGCAACGTCAAAAAAACTTATCAAGAGTCTCCTGTATGGTAACTTAATCACTATGATTCTGAAGGGTGTTCCGGGGTTAGTGTTATATGGGGAGGAGAAAACCGTGTAAGTGGTTCGAAAAACAATAATTTGCGAAGAATAGGTGGATCTTGTTTGAGCACAAGTGGACTTACATAACACGTGATGTGGTTAAGCCCAACAAGAGGCCAAGAGCTGAACAAGGTATGCTTCTTTTTTATTTTTTTATTTACTCTGTTGGAATTTTGACAATTAGAATTTCTATTATGTGTTGCATTCGTGTATTTAAGAGGAACCATACGCTAGTTTCATTAAAGGCTTCAAAGTATGTTACAAATAGGTACATGGAAAAAAATTTAAAATGAGAAAGAGGATATGGAAGTTGGAACGAAGTCAGCGTGATTACGAGTGTCAAAGCACTTCTTATGCAAGACCCCGACCAGATGGAATATCTTCACTGTGATTAACTCTAGTTAATTATTGTGTTATAGTAAATGGTCATAGAATTTGAATTTTCTATTGGTATTATGTAAGTTTTTTTGTCATATGTAAGAATTTGATATTGAGATGTCTTATTATAAATGTACCGTGGGATTCTATCATCTTAGTTTTACTTAGTAACATGTGTAGAGTGTAGATGTGGTGATGTAGAAGGTTAAAAATATTTTCTTGGTGAAACACGTGCAAAATGAGCTGAAATTGATCAATCACCAATTCAGCCGACTGACTTCCGAGTTAAGAAGTCTATCACGCGTTTAGGATTTCAATATTTCATCTACATAAACACTACTTAAATGGAATCCTACTGCTGTTTTTTTTTCTTTGACATTTTTGACTCCTTCTCTTCTTTAGCTTCCCTCACCCATATACCCAAATTCTTTCATCATTGTCAGTATGCCCTAAATAACCACATAAACTCATATCACCTTCCATAAGCAAAATATATCCCATGTTGGTCCTATTGGATTATTGTGATCAAAGCCAAAAATATCTTTGCCTTATTAATCTTCAGTAAAAGCTCTTTTCCTTCGACAACAAACTTCCAACGAGGGTTGCATGGTCTTTGATATAGAATACTTGATGAGCTTGTAATGACATTATGAACGGATCTTCTCTCCAAGTGACTTGACTTTGATCCACAAGGGTGAATCCCAAATCCTCAATTCTTCTGTCTGTTATTAACATCTACCTATTGAAATTTAAACATAGGAACTCTCATTGACACATAATCAAGCTCTCAAATCTGAATTATGATTCCAAAATAAAACGTTTGGGAATATATAGGATTGTTGTCACTTGCACTCGCAACATGTAGAGCCTCGAACATGAGTCACACAATTGTTCTGGGACACACCCTTATCATCCATTGATTTTGTGCCAAAAGTGAACCTATTAATATCGTAACTTCCATGCGATAGAACTGTGCCTAGAGGTCTACGTGCTAACCATTTTATTGTATGTGGATGATTACCAATCTCTACGTGATCTCTTAGCGATGAATTGAATGTGTTAGTATGTTGTTGTAGAACACAAGCTTCATTGAACTTGGGATGGATAACTTTTATCTTGTCCATGTAGATTTATTTCTATTTACGAGACAACATCCTCGTGGTTACAAAGAACGTAAAGATGTGCCGAATACTAATCTTATGCACTGGGGATAAGTAGCTTACATTGCCTTACTTCTTAACTCTATAACTGCCCTTCGTGTCGAGATTTCCAAAAAGCGACATAATCTACTTCCTTCAAATAATCATTACAAAACTTTATTACCTCTCCCGCCATGTAATGCTGCACAATACTTGCATCAGGTATGCATCGGTTCTTCACAAAATGTTAGAAAATTTTCATATGTTTCTTGCAGGGTACATCCACCTCAGAATTATGGGGATGCACAAATTGACCTCACAAACCAAATGAGCAATAAAATGGACCATTATATCAAGGAAATAAGGGGGAAAGTGCATCTTCATCCGACACAGAACTTTGACTATTATCGACTGCAACCGGTCTAGCTTCGAACAGGTGCTTTTGGAACATATAGGCTTGAAGGAAAAAAAGTTTTGTGATGCATAATATTACATGAAAAGGCAATGACAACCTAATGGAAATGTCATTCAATTACTGGATTAAGTTGTGGTAGGTTTGTGTTTTAAAACCAACCAGCTTCAACTCCGTGAGAGATACACATGAACTTATGTTAGACAAAAAAAAGCCTTTGACACCCTCACACTCCTTAGGGTCTCATATAGGGATCACTAGACCCGACCCGGAGAAAATTTAGTTAGACCCGACCCGGACCCGGACCCAATGGGTCTAAATGGGTCTTGGGTCCAAAACGGGTTCTAAATGGGTCTAATATTATTCTTTCTTTTCTTCACTAAAAAAATATATATTATCTTAAATGCAAATAATTGAACTTCAATAAGTATTATAATTATTTTTTCAAGATAAACAAAATACACAATACATATTATTTGTTGAATTTGGAAAAAAAATACAAAGAGACTATGAAAATAATTTAGAAATTTGGGTAAAATCATATATAATTAGGCTTATACGGGTCGGGTCTGGGTCGGGTCCGGGTCTTAGTACTTTAGACCCGGACCCGGACCCGTATCTAAAAATCTAGACCCATACCCAGACCCGATGGGTCTAAAATTTTTGGACCCATACCCAACCCAATGGGTCTAGACCCTGTGGGTCTGGGTCGGTTCCTAGACCCATGATCATCCCTACTTGTCAACTGTCGATTGAAAAATTATTGGAAAATAAAAACGTTAGAGTCCCAGAACATTGAGTTATGTTGGCAGGTTATAACTAATCAGTAGTATATTATTTTCTCTCCATAATTCTAGAACTATCCATTGATGGAAGAGGGAACATAGTCTCTTATAGCCTAATTCTATAACTATCCATTTATTATAGCCTCTTATAGTGGAAGATTTGGACTACATAGTCCTGTGATTTTTATTCGATGTGGGTTTTCTGTGTTACCAGATTTTGGTATCCTATTTTTGTATCATTTTAAACTTATAATCTTGATTACAGAAAGAGGGAAATATAAATTTTTCCCAACAGTGGTATCAGAGCAAGGCTGATCGGTGTTAGTTTCTTGTGTGAGACAAGATAGATGCGAGCATCACTCATGATGGAGAAATATTCAATCTCACGATGGAGAATTACGCCTATTAGAAGCCCATGATGAAGGCTTATCTATTTGCAAAGATTTGTACTAACTAATTATAGAGGAGACCAAGCCTGAGAATAAGAACGACAAAGAGTGGGAGCTCCTAAATAGGAAGATGGTTGCCATGATTCGTAAGTACATTGATTATAGTTTATTTGAGCATGTTTCTACTTATACAAAAGCCTTTGAGCTATGGACAAAACTTGAGTCCGTGATTCAAAAGAAGACATCACGTGACAAAACCCAATTAATGAGGCGATTAGTCAAATTGGAGTACAAGGATGGACAAAATATGATTAAGCATTTGAATAGCTTCAAGGGGCTTATGAACCAATTGGGAAAGATTGAGATGAAAATCGGCGATGAGTTGCAAGCCTTGTTGCTTCTAAGCTCACTACCTGAAAGTTGGGACATATTGGTGGTCACGCTTTGCAAAGAAAATATTACCATGGATGGCGCTGCTAATAGAATAACCAATGAAGAAGTAAGGAGAATGGAACGTGGCACAACCACCTACTCAGAGGCCAAGTGAGTCACATGGAAGATATAGAAGTGGCAGACATGAAAAATCATGAGGGCGGTCAAAGTCTTGTTCCCGAGTTACTCGCTACTATTGTGGTAAGGCGGGGCATAAGAAAGTTGAATTCCGCAATCTCAAGAGAGACCAGAAGAATGGAACGGTTAAACAAGACCTAATTGACCCAAGGAAGATGAGAGCATCACTATTGTTGCATCTGTGGAGTGCGGTGAAGTTTTTGTCATTGATGACTATGTTAATCTCACCTATGGTGATAACCTTTGGATCGGTGATTCTGGTGCCTCTTTCCATGTTACCCCACATGAAGGGCTCTTCTCTTCCTATCAACATGGAGATTTTAGTGTTGTGAAGATGGGAAATTAATTCACTATATAGTAAGATCGTTGGGTTAGGCGGCATCATCTTGAAGACAAAAACTCGAGATGAAGGATGTAAGACATGTTCCAGAAATGCGGCTCAAACTTATCTCGGCAGGGAAGGTTGACGATGCTAAGATGACTAGCCACTTTGGAGAAGGAAAATGGAAGATAAGTACTGGCAACATGGTCGTTGGTCATGGAAGAAAAGATGGATCCTTATATGTCATACAAGGAATAATATACAAGGGGGAGGTCAATAGTGCTCACTAGAACTCAAGTATGAAGCTATGGCAAAGAAGCTCGGCCATATAAGCAAGAAGGGTTTGGAGATCCTCTCCTAGAAAAAATGTACTCCCAGACATAAAAGGTACAACACTTGACCATTCTACTGATTGTTTAGCTGGCAAACAACATAGAGTTTCTTTTGTAAGGCCATCATATCAGCGTAGAAGAGAGCATATTCTTGACTTAGTCCACACTGATGTATGTTTTATAGCTGAAATATCTCTTGGTGGTGCATTGTATTATGTAAATTCATTGATGCCATTCTAGAAAGGTTTGAGTGTTTTTGTTGAAAATAAAAGACCAGGTGCTTGAGGCGTTCAAGGAGCTCAATGAAAGGGTGAAACGTGGGAAAGAAAATAAGCTGAAAGCTGTCGGAGCGGATAATGGTGGAGAATACCGCGGCCTATTTGAAGAATATTGCAAGTACTATAGCATCTGACTTGAGAAGAAAACGCCAAAGAAACCTCAATTAAGTGGAGTTACCGAGATAATGAATCGTACCATTGAAGAATGAATTCGGTGTATGTTGTCCCATGCCAAACCCCCTAAAGCTTTCTAGGGAGAAGCTGTGAAGACCAGTGTTGAGATCATCAACATGTCCACTTCTGTGCCCTTGTTTCGCGGCATACTGAAGGAGATATGGTCAAAGAAAAGGTAGCATATGACCATCTAAAGGTGTTTGGATTTCGAGCTTTCGTTCACATTCCTAAGGATGAGCGGGCGAAGCTAGATTTAAAAACAAAGAAGTGCATCTACCTTAGCTCACCCAAAGATGAGTTTGGGTATCGGTTGTGGGATCTGACCCAAGAAAAGATTTTCAAAAGCCGAGATGTTGTCTTTCTTAAGGACCATACTATAAGAGATTGCAAGATAGAACAAGAAGTCCAAACTAGGCCGACCAAGGGGCATTATGATCTTATGCCATCTATGGTGGTACAAGATGATACAAGAGTTGAGGACAATCATGATGAAGTTGAGATCAAATAATAAAGCCACAACAAAGAAACCTGAGACAGGTTGTGGAGCAATGGAGGAAGCAGATAATCCAGTAGAACCTGAGACTCTGCGTTCCACTCGAGAGAGACGTCCTATGGTTTTAAGAAAGCACCTTGCCAGTGGTACAAGAAATTCGAATCCTTCATGAATCATCATGGATTGAATAAGACGCACAATGATCATTGTTTCTTCATGAAGAGGTACGATAGAGGCAATTTTCTGATACTCATGTTTTATGTTGATGATACATTGATTGTTGGGCAGGATAAAGGTAAAATTAATGCTCTTAAGAAAGCATTGAGTAATTCGTTTGTTATGAAATATTTGGACCAGAAACACAGATTCTTGGGATGGGGATCACTCGGGATAGATCCGAAAGGTTACTTTGGCTATCCCAAGAAACATATATTGGTGATCCCTTCTAATTAGGTCGAAAGGGGGAGATTTTTTGGGTTTCCTCCCTAATTCTAGAACTTTTCATTGATGGAAGAGGGAGATGTTTCTAGGAAGATGTGGGAAGAATCTATACTACCTCCTAGAAGGCTCCAAACATTTACTATGGTATTTAGGGAGATGGAAAAGTATTCTAGAGCTTTCTTCGCTCACCTATGAATAGAGGTCTTGGAGAAGAGTTCATCATTCAATCCCATCCAATCCCATCCAATCCATTAATAGCCACTTCCATTCCTTCTAGTGTGAGAGATCCACTCTTAGAGTGAGGAGTTTGAAAGAAGTGTTCATCCTCTATAGTTAGTGAGTGTTCCATCATAGTGTGAGTAGCCTTGTAATCCATCCAACTTGGGTGAGATATTTGTAATCCTACTATAGCCTCTTATAGTGGAAGATTTGGACTACATAGTCCCGTATTTTTTTCCCGATTTGGGTTTTTCGCATTACCAAATTTTGGTGTCATATTTTTCTATCATTTTTCATTTATCATCGTGAACACGCAAAGTGGGAAATATAATTATCTTTTCCCAACACCCTTTACCAAAGGATGTCTTGAAACATGTAAAGGCACTATGCATGTCTTTCTATGAAGTGGAAGAGAATCAATGACTAAAAAGGCTTCTAGTGCATGGGAAAATGTATGTTAAGAAAAGAAAATTGGGGAATGGAATGTGATTTCTTTGTAGGAATGGAAAGATGCAAATATGCTGAAACTTTTATGAAACATAAGTAATATGGCGGATAGACTTTGGATTAGATAGGTTCATAAAGAGTACATACGAGATGGTGATGTAAAGATTATTGTTTTCCCTAAAGACTGCTCAAGAGTGCTATAAAATATTTCCAAGTGCAGAGATAAGGTGAAGCATTTGAATGAATAGAAGAAACAAATGGACAATATGAAGTCCAGTGTGAAGAAAATCTATAAAGCTATCAAATTTAAGCAATAAAAAGTGCAATAGAGAACCATACTCTATAAAATTATGCCAAACCAAAGGCAAAGTTCTGTATGTGGATGGTTTATCATGAAAGGCTTGCTACAAAGGACATGCTGAGGAGATTCGGTTTGCAAGTTGAAGCTAAATGTGTGTTTTGTGAGTCTGGTGAAACAATGAAACACTTGTACTTTGAATGTGAGCAGACTGACAAAATCAGGGGCTCAATTATAATTTGGTTGGGGATTAATAGGAAACTAGAATACTGGGACTCAGAAGTAAGTTGGCTGGTGCAGAAAGGTAAAGGAAAGGGTTCGAAGAGTGATTTGCTGAAAATGGCTACTGTAGAAACAATTGATAGAATTTGGAGATGGAGGAATGTAGTTTGTTTTAGGAAAATTGAAGATCGAGACTTAGTAATTAGAGATACTATTGAATGTATAATTTTGAGACCATTATTAAAACCAAAGTTGAAAATGCATTGTGCTAGACTTATGGTTTTGGATAGTTAGTAGCCTAAGTAAAAATAGAGTTGATGTAAATGTTAAAATTTTGAAAAAAAAATGAAAGTCTACTAGTTCCTTAAGAGAAAAAAAGCATATAGATTAAGAATTTTGGGTTCGAGAGATTATGGTTCTTACCGAAAAAAACTTTAAGCAGGAATCATAAAATTGATTATGATTCTAGTAAATGAAGATTCTGAGTGAAATTGTGATGAGAAGTTATATGAACTAGCCTAGTAATACCTTGACTTGAATTGCTTGATGACACAAAGAAGGGAAGAAAGTGATAAGGGAAAAAGAAGAAGAAAAGTAGAGTGATAATTTTATTTGGTTCAATTTTTTTAGGGCAATTCTAGAGAATCTGATGATAAAAAATAAATAAATAAAACTAAATTTAAAGATAAAAATGGTATAAAAAATGTCCTTTATAGACACTTGACATGGTGTGGCCACACATGCCACATCTGTTTAAAATGGGCCTTGTACTATATCTGAAAGGAAATTCAAGATGTTATAATACCACATTATATGGATCCCCATAACGATAGACGAACTATTATTTTATATGTTTATCTATTATAATTCTTCAATAAATAATTTAAATATAAAATAATATTTAAATAGTCATAATTAGAACTCTTTTATATAAGAATTTCGTATTACAAATAAAAATATTTTCATAATAGAAAAACTTATACCTCAAACCCAAATACATGAAAACATCAAAATAAAGTGTCTAAATTTTGAACTTATATCTTATCATGCCCCGTATTTATTTTTGTAATGTTTCATCATTATATCTCTAGACCTGATTGTTGAATCTTCCAAAGTAAATCATCAAAATCAATATTCCTCTTCTTAAAAATTTCCTTTTATACTCTCATTAACAATGAAACATAATTCAAACATTAGAGTTAGTAAAGACCAGTTTGATATTTTAGGAAAGATTAATCTTCCATTGACGATCAGTTGAATTTATAAAAGATGTGTACAACAAATTCCTAAAATATCTCAACAATATACAGTTATGATTTCTGAGATCAGGGAAACAATATTCACAAGAGATAACTACGAAGACCAAGTCTATAACTAATATCCTCCTGCGAGCTCACAGTCGATTATGAACGAGCAGCTTGGATCTCAAGTTCTTGAAACAAGAATATTCTACAACCTTTGTAAAAATGTCCATAATTTGATCGACAGACTTAACAAGACGAACAATCAACTCTCCAGCCTGAACATGTTCATAAACAAAGTGATAGTCAATCTTTAAGTGTTTGGATCGTTGGTGGCACACAAGATTTGTGGTGAGAAAGGTTGCACTGAGGTTATCATAAAGAAGAATAGGCAAGCCAGGAAAGGGAGAGGTCATCTCTATAATGAGTTGTTGAAGCCAAATTAGCTCGGCAGAGGTGAAGGTAATGGCCTTATACTTAACTTCAATGCTTGATCGAGCCACTTTCTATTTCCAAGAACACTACCCTACAAAATTTCCCCCCAAAATAAACGGAAAACCTATGTTAAGAGCGTGAATCTCTAAGATCCAAAGCCTATCCATCAATAGTGTAGAAGACAAGACGAGAGTCTCTGGATAGACGGAAGAAAAAGCCAGCATGGAGAGAACCTTTTTGATAATGTAAGATCTGTCTGACCGTGACCCAATGAAGCTCGATGCGTGAATTAAAAAACTTGATTAATAGAATAAGTAATTAAATGAGGAATTATAGTTACATACTGCCAGGCTTTAGCAATGCTGCGATAAAGATGTAAATCTGCAAAGGTATCCCCTCCTGTAATCAAACGTGAATCTGAATGGTTGGCGAGGCAATGGGGTTGGTTCCTACCATTTTGCTTGTTAAAGAAGTTCTAGGATTTATTTCCATTGAGAAAGAAGAAGACCATGCGAGTTGCGAAAAACCTCAACCCCGGGGAAAAAATTAAGAGCACCTAAGTCCTTCAAGGGGAGAACACCAAGTAGAGATAATTGAAAAGATCACAAATGAATATATAATTAGAGCCAGTAATAATGAGATCATCCACATAGACTAGCACTTAAACAAGTTTGGAGCCATGTCTCTTGATGAATAGGGATGTGTCAGAAATGCACTGTTTAAAGCCATGATGAAGAAAATTCTGTTTTAACTTCTGTAGCCATGCTCTTAAAGGTTATTTAAGTCCATGTAAAGCCTTCTCAAGATTGCAAACGTGAGATGACCGATTAGTCGCAACAAAGCCAGATGGCTGCTCCATGTAAATTGCTTTTGTCAAATCGACATTGAGGAAGTCATCGTTGATATCCACCTAGGAAAGATACCAATTTCAGGCAATGGAAATTACAATACCACATGAATTGTGGTGGGCTCTATGATTGGACTAAATGTGTCAAAGTAATAAAAACACATTTTTTTATTGAAGAGCTTTGTCATAAGTCGAGCCTTGTAGCGCTCTAAAGATCCATCCCGTTTCTTCTTGATCTTGAAAATCTATTTACAACCCACGAGGTTAGAAGTAGGGGGCTTGAGAACCAAGTGCCATTTCCCATTAGGACATCAAACTCTAATTGCATAACACGTTGCTAATTTGGGTTCTTTTTGGCTTGTAAAATGGTTTTGGGTTCAAAATCAGAAGAATCACAAGAAATAGGATATTTATTAGGAGTACGTAATTTAGGCTTAAGAAAATGAGTAGAGGCATGAGTGATCATACCATCTTCAGAGTTGTCAACGGGTCTGAAATATGAGGGAGCATATTAATAAGGTGCAATCAGAAAGGGACTGGATAGTGGGGATGGTTCATCCACCGTAAGATTTGGCGAGTTCCAGATGAGGACTGGAACAAGCTTTGGACTGAGGATGGAGAGACTAAAGATGAAAGGGATGGGTTGATGAGAGGGCCTATCTGCAAAGTTGATAAAATATGGAAAATATAGCTCCACATTCTTAGCCTTGTGGAATACCTGCTTAAACCCAACTATTATGACCACCCCCTAATAGTCACTTGTTATGCTATAAAAGATACTCCCTCTGTCCCAATTTAAACTGCACATTTTTTGATCAATTTTCTCAAGACACATTTGACCATAAATTTTAACTAGTATATAGATACAAATATTATTATGTGAGATATCATTGGATTCCCAGCATGATGTATTTTCTAAGCATCAAATTTTAATATACCATTATTTTACATAAATAAAGTTATCATGCTACGAGAAAGTTGACCAAAAAGTGTGCAGTTTGAACTGGGACATAGGAAGTAAAGATCAAACGGGTTATAAGTCAACCAACCAAAAATAAAAATGCACAATTTAAAATAGAAGAGAGAGAGAGTAATAACAATTATTTAATGCGGGCAGGGATGATTTTCGTGATTTTGCGGATCTGTGTTACAAAGAGTTCGGTGATAGAGTGAAGTACTGGTCGACTTTCAACGAGCCATGGTCTTTTGCAACAGGTGGCTACGACTCTACCACCGCCATCGGCACCATTGGGCCCGGAAGGTGTTCCAAATGGGTGGGCAAATGCCCCGCGGGCGACTCTTCAACCGAACCCTACATTGTTGCCCATCACATTCTTCTTTGTCATGCCGCTGCCGCCAAACTATACAAGGACAAGTACAAGGTAATCTCGTACTCAAAAAATGTTTCACCTTAACAGATTTGATCAAGGATGCAAAAATTTGATATTTTGAAAACATGTGTTATAAAGAATGTAACTCAATAGTATTTATACTTTTGCACTAATTTCATTTTATAATCAAAGTTAAGAAATTCAACTTGACATGGGACAGAAGGAGCATATAATTTTATACAGTACATAATTATATTTTAACGCTGAGGGATAGTCTTGTTTTATATTTTATGGTTGACGAATGATCAATTATTAACAGCATGCAATACGTGATCCCAATAATTGAAGCAGTATGATTTGCGATAATATTGCAGCAATCTCAAAGGGGACAGGTAGGGATAGTACTCGTGACGAATTGGATGGTCCCCTTCTCCAACACCAAAGCAGATGCAGCAGCTGCCCAGCGAGGCATTGATTTCTTTCTGGGATGGTCTGCGCATAATTTTACTACATCTCCATTCCTCTGGATTTATCAATATTTTAATTTCTCCAAATAAAATATTACATTTTGGACTTTGAAGTACTAACTTTAACTGGAAATTCAATTACTACTAGGTTTTTGGACCCGCTGGTGTTTGGAGACTACCCAAAAGCGATGCACCAAAATGTGGGAAAACGCTTACCTAAATTCAGTGCGGAAGAATCAGCATCAGCCAAAGGATCACTGGACTTTCTAGGACTCAACTATTATACAGCCAATTATGCTGCTCATGTTGCCCAATCCAACGTTGATAACGTCAGCACCTCCACCGACGTTAAGGAATTTTCTCTCTCTTACCGACTTCTCAGTTCCGTTCAATGCAGTTAATTTGATGAAGTAATTTTATAATCATCATTTTCAGTTAGTTTAATTAAATTTTATTTCCGTACGAATTTAAAATAAGAGCTTTTGCATTTCATGACCTTAATTTTATTAATCTTTTTCGCTGCTTTTTACAGAGGAAAGGAACGGTACATTTATTGGAGCTCCTGTAAGTTTAATGTTCCCCTTTTGTAAACATTATTATTATTATATCAGTTTCAAAACATTTTATTTCAACTATATTTTGTATTTTATGCCTATAAAAACAACTAATGCTGGGATATTGACTTGTTTGTTTCATAGACGGGGCCCGGCATCTTGTACGTTTATCCCAAAGGGCTCACGGACCTCCTTGTATACATCAAGGAAAAGTACTACAGTCCCACCATTTATATAACAGAAAATGGTAATTAAGAAAATAATTTGATTCTTATTTAATAACTTTTTGGTGGCCTAAATTAATAGCTCAAAATTGGTACTAACTCAGGCTTTGCTGAGGTAAACATCGACACTGTTGAGAAAGGGGTGAAAGATATTGAACGACTCAACTTCTATAAAAGCCACTACAGGGCCGTCAAGGACGCCATTGAGTGAGTTCAATGCTCACAATTAATAATTTACTTCACCACTCCTTTTAAAGTTTGTCGTATAAAATTTTATGAAACCGTCTCTGGGAAAACTGTCTTTCCATAGGTTATGTACAGACCAGAGTTCAAACTACAAATTAGAAGGAATCAAAATAAAATTTTTGAGTTGCATTAACCGGGTAACTTATTGTAACAACTGCACGTTGCATGATAAACTTTTAATAATGCAACTAAAACTTTTACTTTTCTATAATTCTAATCCAACCCCATCTCTCCATATATCTATGGAAAGATGGTATTTCCCAACACTTTGACAAATTTATTGATACATAAATAAAAATAATATTAAGATCTTGTAATATTCATTGTACCAGTGTATAATTTTTATAACCAGAGGGATGTTTATATTTTGCAGGAAAGGAGTGGATGTGAAGGGATTCTTCGCATGGACATTTATGGATACATTTGAATGGGGTTCAGGTCTGGCGATGAGAATGGGAATCAATTTTGTTGACTACAAAAATGGACTGAAAAGGACCCCCAAGATGTCTGCCCTCTGGATGAAGCGATTTCTCGGTTAATTTTCGTATTATATGTACATGCTTAGTGTGTGTTGTATTTTGGATTGTTTTCCCAAATTTGGCCACCTAAAAATAATTTCCCAGACTGTCAAGTTGTAATACTATTGGGGAGAAGTCCTTTGCTTCTTCTTCTGCTGAAATAAAACTTTTATTTTACTACTTGTGTTGTACTTTTACTCATAAAAATCTGTGAAAGAAACTGGCTTTCTGATCCTCAAATATATGGTCAAAATTCAATAATTTTGACTGCCAAATAGTAAGTGTGCAGATTCGGGTGGGACCGAGGGAGAATATCAAATAGTGTACAACATTGTTTTATAATTAGGTTTGAGATTATTTTGTAAATTCATAATGTCTAATTGCAGGTGGTGTAGTTAATTTTTTTAATTGACATTACACGTTATTTATCAATTTTGTAAGTCAATTATTAGAATTATGTGTTCTTATCATAAAAAAATTTTCAAACAAGAATTTAAAAGAAATTAAAGAAGAGTTTTACTGATTGAAAACAAGAACAATCAGCTCAACTTCCATAGATGAGAACCATATAGGAAAAGAAAACTGAGATGAGAAGGGAGTTTGTTCTATAGCTTATAAAGTGTGATCGTCCAAGATAACTGCTCTCACTCACTCTCTCCCCATTTATACTCCTAACCGAGTGAAAAACAAAAGGAAAAGCAAGCATACTAAAGCCGAATCAGTTAGCAGTGCATACCCATAGTATAAGCTAAGATCAACTAAAATAGCTGATCGAAAGGGAAATTTACCATTAAGCCCTAAATTATAACAATTCCTCCCTCTAACTAAAATTTGAGAACTGGTTTATAACAAAAGTAGCATCTTCTCATGAAGCATCCGCCTCAGGCATATTTTCCCAATGAATAAGCCACTGTGCCACTTGATCATTGCCCCGCTTGATTGATCTTCTTTGCAAAACAGTGCTTGGATTAAACACAGATCCTGAATAGAGTTCATTAGCTGGAATAGAAGTAGTAGTACCAAGGAGATCACCTACATGTTTCTTGAGTAATGAAACATGGAAAACAAGATGAATTTTACTAATTGTAGATAACTTTATTGTATAAGCAACAGTGCCTATCCTCTTCTCAACCTAAAATGCTCCAAAAAACTTTGTTGACAACTTAGAACAATCTCTAATCTGCACTGATTGCTGCCTATGCTGTGGTAGCTTAACATATACCCAATCTCCTTCTTCATAAATCCTTTCAAACTTGTAAGTGTCAGCATATTGCTTCATCCTAGATTGAACTTTCTGCTCAGGTTCCTTCAACAACTGATCAACCTTCACTCTCTGATGAATCAAATTCCCAGCTGCAGTAAGAATGGTGTCAGTCAACACACTTAATGGTAGATTCAGTGGTTTAGTGCCATACAAAGTCTCATGTGGTGTCATATTAATGCCATTTTGATGAGTGGTATTATACCACCTCTCAGCTGATTCTAACCACTCTTTCCAAGAACCTGGTAAATTTTCACTACAAAGGCATCTAAGATATGGTTCCAAAGTCTGATTCAACCTTTCATTTTGGCAAACAGTATCTGAATAATATGCAGTACTACATTGCAGTTTTAACTCCCAACTGAGTAAAAAGCTCTTTCCAAAATTGGCTAGTAAACACTTTGTCCCTATTAGTGGTGATGGTTTCTGGTAAACCATGGAGTTTACAAATCTGATCCATAAAACAATGAGAAATAGATTTGGTTGTGAAAGGATGTACCAATGTTATGAAGTGTGCATACTTTGTCCCTAAGATAGTGTTCTATCCACTTGAATTAGGTAATCCTTCTATGAAATCCGTAGTAAGTTGTCTCCAAGGATGATTGGGAATAGGTAAAGGTTGAAGTAGTCCTGGAGGTTTGCAGTGCTCAGATTCATGCCTCTAACACACTTGACAAGCTTTATCATAGTTGATGATGTCCTGCTTAATTCCTGGGCAATAGAATAGTGTGAGAACTCTCTTAATGGTAGCAGTGTGACCAGAATGTCCTCCCAATGGAGAAGAATGCATAGCTTGTAAAATTTCTTGTCTTGCCGTTCCAATGGCTCCAATATAAATCTTTTTCTACTTCTTTAATAGTCCATTGGACTAACTATATTTAAAAACACAATTGGATGACAAGGTTGTTGCTGCAATCACATCTCCATCATAACTACTCTCAATTTTCAACATCCATAAGGGAGTATCAGAAGATGTTATTGCCTACAACCTGATTCCCTTACCCTGAACTGAACTGATTGCTTGTCCTTCTAGATCAGTAATAGTTGTTTTTTCGTAACTCTCACTCTCAGTCATGGTGTCAACAAAGTTTAATAAAGCATACGTAGCTCTATTTTCAGTTCCCTTCTTATACTGAAATTCAAAACTAAGGCCAAGCAATTTAGTGATCCATTTATGCTGTAGAGCATTTGCTAAATTCTACTCCAACAAGTATTTCAAGCTTTGATGATAAGTTCTTATTATAAAATGACTGCCAATCAGATAGCTCTTTCATTTGTCCACTGCCATGATTAGTACAAGAAGTTCTTTTTCATAGGTTGAGAGTCCTTTATTTTTCTGAAAAAAAGATTTGCTTAAGTAAGCAATTGGCTGTCCTGATTGCATCACAACTTCTCTCATACCTTGATCACATGCATCTGTCTCAATGACAAAATTTTTATCAAACTCAGGTAGCTTCAAAATAGGAGCACTAGTAATTGCTTTTTTTAATAGATTAAATGCTTTTGTGGCAATCTGGTTCTAGCAAAAAGAATCTATCTTCAACAGATCATGCAGTGGTCTACATATACCATAGTTAGCAATAAACCTTCAATAGTAACTAGTTAAGCCTAATAATCCTCTCAACTGTTTAATATTCTTAGGTATTTCCCAGTTCAACACACAGTAAATCCTACTCTTGTCCATTTCCACTCCATCAACTGATATAATATGGCCCGAATATTCAACACTTGTGCGAAAACATATTTTCTCAGTTTTGCAAAAAGGTGATGCTGCTTCTTTAGAGTTAGAACCTGCTGCACATGTATAATATGATCACCCCAAGTTTTACTATACACCAATATATCATTAAAAATGACCAAAACACTCTTTATGAGTTAAGATTGAAAACATAATTCATAAATGATTGAAAAGTTGTGCATTGGTTAAACCAAATGGCATCATTAAGGATTCATAGTGCCCACTGTGGGCTTGAAAAGTAGTCTTTGTAATATTTGCATCATGAACCCTAATCTGAAAATATCTTGACCTAAGATCAAGTTTTGTGAAATATCAAGCCCCATGCAGTTCATCCAGTAGTTCACCTATAACTGGAATAGGAAACTTGTCCTTAACTCTCAAGTCATTTAATCTTCTATAGTCAATGCATAATTTCCAACAGTCATCTTTCTTCTTGACTAAAAGAAACTGGGGAGGAAAAATGACTGGTACTAGCTTGAATCACACTTTGCTCCAGCATCTCAGAAACTGGCTTGATCTTGAAGGGTTCTACACCAGGTTTCAAGGTGATTATGTGATCAATACTTCTTGATGGAGGTAATGAATTAGGAATAGAAAAAACATCAGTAAAAGATACCAGCATATCTTTCTGTTCCTGAGGTATTGCAAGATTTTCCCATTGATTCGAATAAGCTTTCATGGCCTGCTTAAGAGTAGGTTCCTTGCTTATTTTATCTTCTTTATCTTTGGTTTCATCCATCTCCATCATTACAAACTTCCTTTTCTTGAAGTTCACCACCTTTTTAGCTTCATCCCTTTTGATTAAGATCTTCTTAGTTGCAGACAAACCATCAAAGTTTCCCTGCAAGAACCATTGAGAACCCATCTTGATATGGAAATGTTTTGGGAGTTGAAGTCAAATGTTATGGGATAACTCCAGAACCTCCAATATCCAAAACCTTCAAATCATACTCAAATAAGTAACTCTACACCCTCCAAAATACACCGGGACAAATCGTATTACCACCAATTCTGCTACCATCAGCTATTGTTACCATAAAAGGTCTAACAAAATTTCATTTCCGTTTGAGTATATCAACCAACGAAGGGTTAATGAAGCTATCATTATTTCCACTATCTAGCAGCATAGAAAATTTATAAACATCTATATAACCAGTCAGATTGATTGCATCAGTTTTGTCTTCCCTTCCAATGACACTCACAACAATTTCCTCAGGTTCAGTGATCACATTCAACTCTACATCACTCTTTTCAACCACAAACAAATCTTCCTCTTCATTCTCATGTGTGCTAATGCAATTCACCTGTCTAAATTTGCAGAAGTGCCCTGGAACATATGTTTCTCCACACTTATAACATAAATGATTCCCCTTCTAAATTTCAGTTCCTGTGGAGTAATTCTTCTGTAATTTTCATTCAATGTCATCTTAGGATCGGTAGAAGGCCTAGTTCCCTCATATAATGATGCTTATCTATTAGGAATATGATTAGAGACACCAGAAAAACCAGAATTCCTAACAGAAGAATGTTCGGGTAGGTTAGAAATCCAGCCTCATTTCCAAATTAAGTTCTCGTAGCTGAGCTATCTCCATTGTTTCATGTAAAGTGTTAGGTTTGAACATATTTACCATTGGTCATCTTTAAGTCCAATATTGAAGCTAGATATAAAATATCCTTCAGTCAATCTGGAATCAAAACATAGTATTAGGGACTTAAGTTCCTAAAAAGCTTCCTGATATTGCTCAACTATTCCCCTCTGAAATTTTTTATTAAACTTCTCTATCTCATTCCTACCCCCAAATTCAATAAATATCCTTAGTAAAGCCTTACTAAACTCAATCCAAGTCATTTAAGGTTTAACTATACGTTCCCCTTGGAAACATATCTCAGCTCTGCCTTCCAAATACAACTCAACAACATTCAATCTCCGAGGCTCAGGATTTCCATAGTAATTAAAAAATTCCATGCACTTTCTTAGCCATTCTATAGGTTTCTCACCAGCAAAAACAATTAACTCAACCCTAGCATAACTACCCCACCATTCCTATCGAATTTCTCTTTCCAGTTATCACAATTAAGCATAGTTTTAGGCTTATGCATTATAGGACTGTTTCTAAAAGGAGTTGAATCATTTCTGACCTCATTATGGTTAGAACTTCTTATTATTTTCTGATGCATAGATCTGTTGAGCACTTGGCATTCTCCTTGCTCTTTGAATTCTCGCCTC
>JAULKJ010314238.1:0-10789 GCA_032355405.1 Rubia balearica | reverse complement strand
GAGAGATGTATACCGATTATGCTAGTAAAGTTAGGTACAAGTTGATTCCATTTGTTTACTAGTTCTGAACTCCAATATATGTTTTGTTTGTCATAAAAGTTAGATTATGAATATGAGTTCTCTTGGAGACTTGTTGAATTTAACTCAGTCCATTTACATATGTATCTTTGCTTATTGCTATTATTATTTCTTGTTGTCGGCTAATTATAAGACTCCATTTGTCGGTCTATAAAACCAGTAATTTCTTACAGCTCCCCGTGGTGATGAAGTAGTTGTAGTTAAGTTTGTAGTGGAGTGATACGTCGATAACAACAACTAAGCCTTAATCCAGTTATTCGGGTTAACTACATGCATCATATCTAAAATCATTTGTCAAAACTCATATTTCCACTTAATCTTAAGTACAAAGATATCATGATTTTTCTGATAATTTTTTTCATTCCTAGGAAAAGGATTTCTGAACTTATTGTTGCCTCTCAGTTGCCATTTATATTCAGTGTTCGATAAAATGTTTTTGTATAAAACAGATTGTAAAAAGGTCACCTCTTCCTGTTGCCATGGGGCTAGCCTGTTAATATGGTAAGCCCAAATGAAAAGCCACATCCCGTAAATTAGATCCTTAAATGAGATAAATGTATTTAGTGAACAAACAACTTGATTGTAGTATGAATCTGTCCTTTCTTATTCAAGCTTTTTGTTTAATGACTCTGTTGTTCATGTTTATGCTGCTAACATATGGATTTAGCTCCAGAGTAACTGGAGAAGTGCGCATCATAAACCCTTTAAGGTAATTTGCTTTGTCAAATGAAAGATATGAACAATTGAAGATTCTCCTACTTAGCAGATGACGTTAGAAACAACTTTTAACCGGGCTGGATTTATTCTTTTGTTAGAAGATTTGGATTAGAAGTTAGTAACTTGCTTTCTTGTTTCAAAGATATTTTGCTGATTATGTTATTTGGATTCACTGGCCTATCAAAATCATGATTGTTAAGATTGGTGGAAAACACAAGAGGTCGTTTTTATTCTACTGACGTGCTACTGTTTTCTGTTAACGTGCAAGCTGGAATTTGCGGAGTAGAATTTGACAAGTAGGTGTGATTTTGGTTCTAATTTACTCGACAACACGAATATTAGTTTCTGAATTCGTGATGGAGAAAACTTTTAAGAGTTCCGAAACCAGTAGCTTTCCCCATTTCTGTCTAGATTATCTTCGGTTACATTTCTTGCTGATAGACTTAGCGTTGTCATTTTCTCGATCCATCTGGAGAAGACGACTGTTTGTGTGGCTAAGGCAGTTGCATCATCTAGTTTTATTGCCTGAAGTGTATCAATCAACGCTCAAACGTGCATATTAATGATGATTTGTTATGTAGTATCATCAAACCTAAGAGAACAAATCTAGTTGTACTAGAAAACAGAGAGAATGAGAAGTGGTGAGTGTCTGAAGCTTAATTTGTCCATTGTTATTTTGGCATTTGTTGACTGAGCTTTCAGTAATCCCAGTCCACATTCATAGTCAATTGAATTCGTGAACTAATTTTGGAGCATTTGTGGGTTATCTCTGTGTGTGAACACTCATCCAAACAGAATCTGTGTAAATGCAACTAAATTTAACTGTTTAATCTAATGCTGACTACTTGGGAAGTGCCTGGCAAATTGGTATAAGGTCGCAAACTCAAACGGATGGGTCAGATATGGGCGGATAATATGGGTAGTTAAAACATATGGGTATAACCCTTTTCGATCCATTACCCGCAAACTCGAACGGCCGACCCTTATTTTTTAAATTCTCATTTGACCCATTACTCATTTTACCCATACTCACCTAAATATATAACACACTTGACCCGCGGGTTACGTGTCTATTTTGCCAGCCCTACCTAACAGGGTGAGAATTTTGATGTAGAAGAATTTCATGTAGGCATCAGATTTAAGCCACCAAGTAACTCGGCGTTTAAACATGATACAATGAGAATTTTCTGTAGAAGAGTTTCTTGTGGGGATCAGGTATGGACCATCAAGTAACTTGTTCTTGAACCGTCGTGATTTACCCATTATCATCTTAGATTTAAGAGTGAAGGTAGTCTTGTAAGGCGAGACTTAAGCTTTTAGATACAAGAAAAAAGAAATATTATCCTTGAAAATGTTGAATACTTTGATATGTGAGCCTTATCTTATGATGGCAGAGCGAAGAGGTTTTTAAGGTGAGGGATTCACTTTTAAATATCATTCTTGAAAATGTTGAAACTTTTGAAATGCTAGTCCCATCTTATGATGCCAGAGTGAAGGGGTTTTTAAGGCAAGAATTTCGTTGTTACATACAAGATAAATAAATATTATCTTTGAAAATGTTAAAACCTTTGAAATGCGAGTCTTATCTTATAATTTCATAATGGAAGAATATCTTTTTTAGCAACAGTTTTGCCGCTAGGTATAAGCAAAAGAAAATCCTATTATCTTGAAAAGGTTGAATCCCGTCTTATGATGTCAGAGCGAAGGGGTCTTAATATGAATGTTCTTGTGAAGACTCTCCATCAGGTCTTGAGGCGTGGATTTCGTTGTTACATACAAGATAAATAAATGTTATCTTTGAAAATGACAAAACTTTTGAAATGCGAGTCGTATCTTATAATGTGAGAATGAAAGACTATCTTAGCAATATTTTTGCCTCTATGTACAAGCAAAAGAAAATCCTATTATCTTGAAAAGGTTGAATCCCTTGAGTTGTAAGCCCAAGGATTAATCCAAACATAATTCCTGTCTTGAAAATTGCTTCCAAAATAGTGTACTATATAGAAATATATACTTGTAAGCAGGCTTGTAACAGTGTGGAGTTTTTAGGTTCACATTTTACATAAATGTCTCAGTATATTGCTTTTCATCCCAAATTAATTTGTATAAAAAATTTCTCGCATTCTTAAAAATGTATTCTATTTAATATTTTTATTGATGATACAAATAAAATTAATATTTAAAAATTATTTAACATCATATCTAATAATATTTTAATTTACATGTCTTTTTGAATAGATAATGCCTATCTAATCCAAAATAGTGCCTTCATATTCTCTTTCACCACAACATAAACACACAAACCACACCACATGCATCGAATATACTTCACGAGCCACACACATTTGATCATCAAATAAAAATTTGATCTTTTTTCTTAACCATTAGAATTGAACTTTGTACATATGCAAGAAGTTACATTCAGTCAAAAATATCAGAAAGAAAAATTAAAATTTTGCTATGAAAATGCATATTGAAACTTCCTCAACCACTATATATACTCAATCTTTATCCAATTTAAGTCCACAAAAGGAAATACGAGTCGTGTTTATAATATAAGAGCACAAACATTTGTTTTTCATTTACAAATGGCCCTATTTTAAAAATAAGTAGATTTTTAACCATTATACACGTAAAACGGTTTGACTTATAAGCGACATCAAACATATTCATAAGCCGCTTTGATTAAAAGCAAAACAATTGATAAACGGCTAAAATCTAGTTTATTTTAAAAAGCCATTTTATTTATAATAAAAAAGAGAATAAGTCGATCATCTGGTTTCAAAACAAGTCAGATTTATATATACACACAGTCTGTTTTAGAATTTCACCAATGAATAAACGCAAGGCAGAAAGAACAATTGCGGGAATAATTTGAAGCAAAATGCGAAATCTCATTAATTAAGAAAACAAACCGAGAAATTGAGTTACTCGTCCTTTCAAATTAAAATTAAAATGGGGTGCAACCTTGGATGCAACAGAATCCCCCATAAAACAAACCTCAAATCAAACATTAGTTTTTCAGTTAAACTTGAATTGAAAATGCATAGAAATTGAAATTATTTACAGGGAATTTTCTTCCTCTCTTTTATTTCTTCCATTTTTGTCCTCAACAACATGATCAAGCCCTCTTTGTAACGCTTATAGGGAAGCCCCTTTTGGGCACAGGGAATGGAGAATACTGAATCCCATCTTCCACTCCCTCCATTTTCCACCTGAATTTCATCAAACACAAATTTATTTTTAGAAAATATCAAAAGAAACAAGATAATATATATTAATTATATTACTAAAAATAGCACTAGTAAAAGTAAAATGGTGTTTTCTAAGAAATTTGATGAGAGTGGAGTACTTGATATTGTGCTCGTAAGAAAAGTTGACTTTGTTGAATGAAAGGGAGTCGGTGTCTCCTTTTCCTTCATTTTCACCGCCCCTTATTTCAAAACTTGTTTTTATTATACTTTATCAAATACCAATAAAAATTGTAGCTCTCATCTTTTCTCCATAGTTTACAACAAATATTTTCCCTAAAATTCTATTTTCAAAGATATTTGGTACTAGTAGTTTGATTTACAAACTCAAACAAGTAGTAGTACTAGTATACTTCCTCTATCCCATTATAATTATCCTACTTACCATACCTGTTTGTTTCACTAAAAAGTATCCTATATCAATCATTACCTCTTTCAGATATAAATTTGTGATTGGAACTTAAAAAGGAAACATTATTTTCCACCAAAAAGTAAATAGTAAATTATATCCTAACCCTGTTGTATCTTTCACATCATAATCCTAATAGTTTTAAAAAAAAATTAGGTATTAACTTATTACTGCGGATACGGTGAATATTGTACCCAGCGCACTATATAAGAATCGAAAGTAGATGAATGTAAAAACGGAACCTTAAATAGAAACAGACAGTTTAGTCTAGAACGAAAAGAGCAGATATACTATAAAAAGAATGAGCAACTGCAAAAACTGAAATGGTTAGAGGGGGTGGTGATGCAGAAACAAAGCAATTTGATAGGACCACCCACGAACCACTAATTATTTTTTTTATAAGGATGCATATTTATTAGAGAAACATGTGCAAAGTCGCAGAGGTGTAAATTGGGACCTGTAATTGATGGTGAGGTGGTGGAGGAAGATAAGTATCTCTAGCTTTGCCAACTCGCTTCCCGGGCACGTGTGCACTCCGTTCCCAAACGGTACGTATGTGTTCGGCCTCGGCGCCACCTTCACAAAAACACACAGTCGGTCAGTGACGGATCTTGAAATATATTTTTGAACGTAACCACCAATATGAGTACTGGGAAAGTCGACTCAAATAGTTAGGTGTCGATCTTTAAAGAACGGAACAAATAGATGGATATTAGACCAATACCGTACTGTTTGTATCGGTTTTGAGTGAAAAGATTAATTTATGAGTGAGAATGGTCGCTATAAATGTATGTGTGATAATCTCGAAAAAATAAGCTAAATAGAAAATTGTCTGACAGCCTTAGAATTGGAAGGGTAGCACTATTGTTGACGTGAACAGGGGATGTTTCTTTATCAATTACACTTTCTAATTTTGGTAAAATCTAGATTAATTCCAACTAGAAAATCTCAAGAAAAACAAAACTGAATAGTGTTTGACAACCCCTTTTGGTGTTAGGGACTTGCTAAATATGATATCTCTTTATTAATCACACTTTCTAATTTTGTAAAATCTCGATTAATTCACCTAAACAATCTCATAAAAACAAACTAAAATGAAAAGTGTTTGATGCCTTTAGAAGATCAGAAAGGTTTTCACCATTACCGACACACTTGCTAAATAAGAATGTTTTCTTGTTGGCACTTTCTAATTTTACTAACCATTCATTCTACTTTTCCACGTTTCACATGTCAAGAGATTTTATGTTAAATTTATGTGTACTACCAAAAATGGTGATACAGGAATTTAATAATAATAATAATAAAAAAGATGAAACCGAGAGAGTTTAAGGTGGGATATCCTTTCAATGCAAAAAATGGGACCAACAAAGATTGTGAGCCGGTAAAAACTGATTTGGTACTATCCTCAAAATTGTTCACGTGTGCTCTGTACTGATTCTTCTTTTTCTTACAGAATCTTTAATTCACACATAGCAAGAACAATTAAATCATCCTTCCCTCCCACCTCAAATTGCAACGATTTTTTTCCACAGTTATCGAGAAATATATTTGATCGTTAATATGTTTAACTACTTATAATAAAGACAAATTAAAAGTTAACAGTAAGAAACTACTTGTTACGACGAATTCAACCGTATAACATATGATAATATTATTGTTTACATCTATTCAGATATGTGGTCAAAGTTAGACTGTAAATAGTGACATAAAGTGAATTGTGCAGTTTAATCTAGACTACCTCAAATCTTGAAGGATCAAATTTGTCAGGTTGAGGATAGAGTTCATCAGACTTATGGATGCTTCTGAACACAGGAAGCACTTTCCAACCTTTGGGGATGAAGAATCCATTGAACTCCACATCTTCAACCGCTTCTCTAAATGTGAACGACAGAATACTCGCGTTCCTCAGCGTTTCTTGAATAACCTATGAACAAACAAACATCGATCATAAGTACTAATGAATGAAAAAATGAAGGAGGCACATGAGTTAAATATACATATGTACCCGATTGGTGAGGGGCATGCGTTTGGTGTCCTCCCATATCAGTCCTCGATTGCCTTGTTTGATCCTGAGTTTCCCGATCACATCTTGTTCGTCCTGTAGGATTTGATTAAGAATGTAAGGTTCAACAATATATACGTAATCATTCCGTTCGTGTTTATGCAACACGAAGTTATGTTTAGTTAATTACCGCGACAGATTGAGCAACGTTGGGGTTGTCGTACAGGTACTTGAGGATCCAGGTGAGGATGCTCGCGGTGGTATCATGAGCGGCAAATATGACTCCGATGATGTTGTCGGCTATCTGTGTATCACTTAGCTCGCTGATGATTGAATCATAGTGTGTAGTGCGAGCTTGACCTTGTTTTTCTCTCAACAACATTCCCAGCAATCCTCCTCCTCCATAGTTGTGCTGTGCTTTTCTCCTTGTGTTGATTATGTCTTTCAGTTTTACGCTCAACATTTTCCTAGCCTGTATAGTCCAATAATAAAGAGTTAGATGGTGTGCTTAATTAAAATTTTAATTTATTTAGACTAACAAATTTTAATGAAGATATATTTTCAATAATAAAAATTAAGTTATTAAGCATTTCAATAGATATTTAAATGAATAATAAATATAAATTATCAAGTATTTCAATGAATATTTTAAACAAATGGTAAAACACATATTTTGACAATGGAATTGATATGTTATAGAGAGGGAATGTATTTGATCTTTTCTTTTTCGAATAAGGTTGGACTCGACCTCAACTTTTATTTAGAATTTTGAGATTTAAAAAAATGAAAATACAAATAATAATAATCACCTTCATAGATCTGTGAAAGCGGGTGCCTGGAAAATTGTAACCCATTGAATTGTAACCTTGTTCGAGTATGTGGTACAGGTGTTTGATTCTCTGTACTTCCACCGCCGAAGTTTCATTACCAAGAGTGGTATGAATAGCCACGTCAAAAGCAAGCTAATAGATAAAAACAAATTTAGAACAAAATTTTAGAACGAATTCAAAGATAATTCATTGTTGGTAAATGTATAAATTTAATATTAAATAAAAACCTTCTTCATCTCCTCCAAAGCGTTGATAATGGTATTTGTGGTTGTCGATAATTCCCAAGCGGAAAGAACACGATTAACGATCACCTCTAGTTCAGGTATCGATTGCTTAATAGTCGTGGGTAGGAAATTCGCCTTAACCAATTTTTTCAAAGACGAGTGATAGTCACCTTGTTGAAAGAACAGTGCTTGAGGACCTATCAATCTCTCTTTGGTGGACGGATATTTTGGCTTGAACAAATGCGCATGGCTAACCAGTACCATTCTTGCTGCATCCGGATTTGAGATCATAACACAAGGACATCCGAGGATGCGTGTCTTAAACACGTCACCATATCTATAAAATTACAGCCAAATGAGATAGTATAAAATAAATATATTTTGATGTTGCAAAATACAAATATGAGGTGTATTACCGTTTTTGTCGAGCTGAGAAGAAGGAATTAGGATTTTCACTGTATAATTTTCTAGTTTCTCCGAAGATAGGCCACCCCATCGATCCGGGAGGAAGACGGCGACCGGTTAATCGAACATAGAATAGTACTACGAGTGCTACCACACATAGGAATATCATAGTCGGTGGTGACATAAGAGTGGACAACATAGCCTGTTGAATGGAAGGGTGTGAGAGAAACCAGTGGAGTTGTTGCAGGGTGAATGGGTAGGAGATAGCAGAAAAATGTGTAGTATTCTAGTGAGGTACTAGTGTAGTTCCGTACAAGGTGTGAAATGCTGAGGAAGAGAGGACGGTTAATATAGGGATGTGGAGGGTAGGATTTGTTAGACTAGGACAGATGTGTTTGTTGTATAATAATATAATTTTTCATACTACATCTGTTATGTTTGAAGTTCATATTTCAACATTTTAGATTGGGTTATACATGTATGATCTTCATTATATGCCATTTCCGGTAATACGTCTAAATTACATTACGAAATTAAGTACGGTTATCCTAGTTTATAATTCTTTTTCTTATCTTGATAAAGTATAGAAGGGCACATGGAAGCTATTAATGTCTATTACAAGTTGGACCTGAACTTAGGTGTAATACTCTAACCATTTTTACGAGCTGTGATTCAAATTTACCAATGTTTTATGAACATCATATCTCTATGAAATGTTTTGTGCATTTCAAACGTATTTCATGGATGTTTTAATGTGTTGTGTATTTTAAATTATAAGGATGTGTATTCGTTTATTTAAGATGGTGTATTATTATAATTTAATTGTGTTTACTGTATAAATATTGAATGTACAAATAATAATACTAAAATGTACTTTCTAAATATTTGCTATGCACTTTGATGATACCATAGGTACAATATAAAAATTGTATGCGTAATGCTCCAAGAGTTTAATTAAAGGTGTTAAGTGAAAATTTGATCGAGCTTTTTAAGAATGAATACATGTGTTAAATTTTAAGGTATTTTGATCTTTCATTTTAAAATCAATTGACACACAGTGGAGGTAAGTCAAGACTCAAGACTTTATATGTAAGTCATTTATCTTTGTAAGAAACCGATGTGAGATTTATCTTTCAAAAGCCAACTCACGTGCCAACATGGAAACATTCTACTACCCATATTAGATCAAATTAAAAGGGATCCACACATCGACCCAATAGCCCAACCTGGGCTCTGATACCATGTTAAATTTCAAGGTATCTCGGGTTTCCATCTTAAAACCAATTGGCTTTAAGTGGGGGTGATCCAAGACCTCATATGTAAGTCATTTAATTCTTAAAAAACCGATGTAAGATATATCTTTTATATGTAAGTCGTTTATTTCTTAAGAAACCGATGTGAGATATATCTTTCAACACGCTCCCTCGCGTGCCAACGTGGAAACAATACATAACCCATATTGGGCCAAATTAAAGGGGATTCACATATCGGCCCAATAACGCAACCCAAACTCTGATACCATGTTAAATTTTAAGGTGTGTTGAGTTTCCATCTTAAAACCAATCAGCTTTAAGTGAGAGTGACCCAAGAACTTATATGTAAGTCATTTAATTTTTAAGAAATCGATGTGCAAAATACCTTTCAACAAGATGCGATAAAGGTAATATTAGTGGAGTGGAGATTAGCAGAGGTATTGAAAAATGAATTGAAGTAAACACAATAATGTAAAAGAAGAGAGAAGAGTAGAAAATTACATGTAAATAATTTTGGCTTGGACGGACGAAAAAAGAAGAGTAAGAAGATAACTTTTGATTGGAAATAGAGAAAGAATTACTTCTGTTATTGCTAGATCCATCATATTCTTGAGGAAAATAACATTTGTCGCAGAAATGAAAAAGGTAAACCTAAGTTATCCTTAAAATTATATAACAGTAATTATGATGTTTAAATAAATTATGGAATAGTCATGGTGTGCTAAGTGTAATTTATAATTTTAGAAAACTACTAACTTATTAATTTTTTCAAATATTACATACAAGCAACCAAATTACATATAAACATCCTATTTTAGGACCAAGTAGGAGACACCACCATTAAATCTATTGAAATTCAGTGGATCCTGAAACTCCATCCATTTGAATAGACCGGGACACCCTCCTGAGAACACCCAAACACTGCACTACCAGCGAACCGTAGCCACTGAAACCGCAGCCACATGATCTCACCTTCATCGACCACCTGCAGATTGAGAAACCACAGTTGAGACCACCGACACGGTCCCATAACACTAGGTAATCTCTATCAAGAAATTGCTTTAATATTCACAATTCTTCATGGAGGTGTGGTTTGAACCCTGAACCTCTTAGCCACACTCTCTATAACTAAGATGTTCAGGGCTCAAAACATACTCATGTCAAGAATTGTGAATATTAGAGCAATTTCTTGATGGTTTCTCAGGTCAGTGGTCTCAGCTGTGGTTTCCCAACCTGTAGATAGTTGATGATGGTGAGATGTGGTGGTTCCAGTGACAGCGATTCGTTGGTGGTATAGTATTTGGGTGTTCTCAGGATGACGTCCCTAACTATTCAAATGGATGGAGTTTCAGGCTCCACCGAACTTCAATAGATTCAATCTTCTAGTTAAGTCCTGTATTAGAATGTTAATATGTAATTTAGTTGCTAGTATGTAATCTTTCAAGAAATAAAAGATCCACAACTTTACCAAATAAAAAGTACTTAACTTCTAATAAAAAGTAGCTTAGAAACTCTGCGAAACACATCTTTATTTGTTATGATTCTAAACCACCACCTACTCCACCACCCATTCCAACCTCATCACCCCACCAGTCAGAAACATCACCACCACCCATCCCC
>JAULKJ010314228.1:0-10790 GCA_032355405.1 Rubia balearica | reverse complement strand
ATGGTTTAGATTCGGAGTGACGGGAGTTGCAATTCGACACCAGTGAATGCCATGTGTATGTTACACTAGGTACCAACCGCATGAGGTAAAAAAATACATAACAAAGTTGCGATTGTGGATTTAGAAACTTTGACCTCTGATATTTAACTACATTGATGCACATGAGTTTTTATGGTGTCATAGTAACTTATGAGTGGATGGTTTAGATTCAGAGTGATGGGAGTTGCTACCTTTCTCCAGTGAAAGCCATGTGTATGTTCTTCGGAGCCAGCCGGATGTTATCAAAAGTTATTAACTCCTTTCCATTTGTATGAGGGATTCTTGCCAATAGGTGCGCCAATGTGTGTTCATTGTACATGTCTCCATCTGATGTTGTACGCTCTTGCTAGCAATTGAAGTTTCCAAATCTTGTTATGTATTAGCCAAAGAGCATATCTAATTCCCTCTTTAATTTGCACAATTTGTAATGCACTGGTTTCAACAACCAGTGGAAGTATTTGGATGAGCACAAAGTTTAATCCGTTCCAAACAGGATGTGATTTCATCTTGTAAAGGAGTTGGAACAACTGTTAATTTCTTGGCAAGTAGGAGCTTTGGTGTGCATAATATATCACGTACAACAATTCCAAAAGTATGTATGCAAATTGGGGATGATGTATATGAATTTAACTTGTAGCCATCATCTGGTGGAATCCTTTGACGACTTTCGATTTTTTAGCTCTATGTTCGACAACAACCCTTTATTTATAAAAGTTGGACAATCTTCTGGTTCAAATATACCTGTAAACTTGCTGTTCCGATTTAACCAACGAACCTAAAGGAATGAGGTTTAACAAGTAGTAAGTCAACCATAAATATTCACATTACAAAACCCAGCCATAACCCTTGGTTTATTTATCAAAGGAATGCTTTTCGGTTGGCAAAACACACCACTAGAATATGCTAGGATCTTTGTTCTAACCGGGAGTATTTATAGACAAAGTTACATAGGGTGGTTAATACCCTTAACTGCCTAAAGAGAACAAACGGCTACAGACCTAATCGGCAGTTACAACCAACCATTGTGTCTTTATGCATTTCTAGCCGCAATCAAAGGTTCTCCATAACCGTCGGCCTTCTTCATGATTAACCAAAGGGATGTATCTTTTGGACCGTGTAGTTTACAACCCGCACGGTTAATCGTAGCCAAACCCTCGAACCAATGTGTCTCTTGACACTTGGAACCCGAATCCTTGCCACAAAGCTGTCTGGGACTAACCCGTCAACCCAAGGTTAGCCTTCACCTTAACCATAGGTGCCCAACACCGTTCTTTGCCATTTCCTTCATTCGTCTTAAAACTCCCAACAGAGAGGCCAAAGCTTCCTTCCAAGCCATGCCTCAAACCATTGGTCCCGGACTAACGCTCAACAGACCAACTCCCACAAAGTAGGCATCTTTACACCCGTCTCGAACTATTGCTAAACAAAGTATAGCCCGAAAAGCCGTGGAAAAATTAGGGTGTAACAAACCACCCCTACCTAAGTGGTTGCCATCCTCGACTACTTCTACTGCCAACTCATGTCTTCGGCATTCTCATCTTCGAATTGCCATAAATCCTTCTCAAGGATCCACTCTGCATCCACTGGGTCTACACACTTTCAGCGAACTAAGAAATTATTCCTTCAATTCTTCTTGCTTGCACCCAACGTCTCATGGTTCAAGATGGCTTTCTTTTCTCTTTGATACCGAGCCCTCATGAACGAATGAGCCCTCTTTACTTGAACTCTTTCTAGGTCCTCTTCATCAGCATAAAATTTCTTAAGGTAACTAACATGAAATGTATGATGTACCTTCAGCCGATCCAAAAGTTTCAGTTTGTAGGCAACATTTCCAACCTGCTTAAGGACTTCAAAGGGCCCGTCAAACTTGGGTAATAAACCTTTGTGAATTGTCTTGCCACTAATGTGCTTCCAAATATGAAGAGTTGGCTTGACCAAGTCCCTGACATGGAACTCCAAATGTCTCTTGTTCTGGTCAGCATACATTTTCATTCTTTTCTGAGCAAGCAAAAAAATATCCCGGGTTTCATCAATCAACTCCTGCTTAGACCTGGCGAACCTGTACACTACAAGACTCTCATCCATTTTTTGGAATGAAATCTCATTTGGCGATTGAGGTTGCTGTCTGGTAGCAAACTCAAATGGAATCAACCCAGTGGTCGACAACCGATGCAAATAATAATAGAACTGAATGACATCCAGCAAATCAGGCCAATTTTTTAACTAGCTGTCACATAGTGCCTCAAATATTCCCGCAACAATGCATTCATCCTCTCCATTTATTTATCCGTCTGGGGATGATAAGGCACTGAAAATTTTAGTTATGAACCCATTGAGTTGAATAATTGAGTCCATAACCTTCTCGTAGATCGTGAGTCTATGTCACTTATAATTTCTTTGAGCACCCAAAGTACTTCACAACCTCCTTCAAAAATAATTCAGCCATTTTATTAATCGGACACATAGCATGTGCCCTGATAAACACAACATACTTGGAAACCCGATCAACAACCACAAAAATATATGCTAAACCATTAACCTCATGCATACCTATGATAAAGTCCATCGAGACTAATTTCCATGGGTAGTCAGGAACTGGCAAGGGCTGCATTAAGCCTGCCTCATTCTTCCTCTCGTATTTGTCCAATTGACAGACAAGTCACGTTCTGGCGTAACCTTCAACGTTGTGTTCCATCTTTGGCCATACAAAGTTCCTTAACAGCAGGGCCAACATCCATTCCACGCCTGGGTGACCAGCCCATTTGAATCATGGTTTTCCTTTGAAAGCATCCTTCGCAAGTTTCCTGAACTGGTCATATATGTCTGGCGACCCTTGAAAAACAACAATTCATCTTCCAGCCAATACCGCCAAACCAAGCCTTCCTCAACCTTAGCCTTCAACTTCAAATAAACCGAGTTTTTCTTAAACTCTTCCCGGATTTTCTGCACATGCTTCCGACTTAAGGCATACGCAACTTGATTTTATTTTCCCAGCCCGTGGATCTAATCGAAATCAAACTCGGTCAAGAATTCCCTCCATTTTGCCTGTTTGGGGTTAACTTCTTCCGCGTCTTGAAATATGTATTTGCACATTGTCTATCACAGCCACGAACAAAGTTCCCAACAAATAGTGTTTCCATATCTCCAAGCAATGCACCAACACCGTCATTTTTTTCATGAGTGTTGTATCTTGCCTCATGATCCTTCAACTTTCTGCTTTCATAAGTAACCAGGTGCCCTCCGTGCACCAAGACTCCTCCAATTACACGATTAGAAGCATCTAAGTGTACTTCAAAAGGTTTACTGAAATCCAACAAACATAGAACCAGTTCAATCACAACAACCTTTAAGGCATCAAATCTGCCATGCATTCTTTACTACAAAGCCAAGGATCATCCTTTTTCAAAAATTTCGTCAAAGGGGTTACCATCTTTGAGTAGCCCTTTATAAGCTACGACAATAATTTGCCAAGCCCAAAAATGATCTTAATTTTGGGGCTTTAGTTTGATCAGTCATTCCATCACGATTACCACCTTGTCATCATGCATCCTGATTTTGCCTCCACTTAGAAAATTGATCTCTTGAGTGCAGAATTCACACTTTTGTTTCTTGACATATAACTTGTTTTCCTTAAAATTTGTTTGAACATCTTTCTCAAGTGTTCAATGTGCTCTTCAAGCCACCTAGTAAATAACAATCTCATCGAAACAAACCACAACAAACTTGTCTAGATACTCATTATAAAGTACATCGTTCATCAGAATGCAAAAGGTCGCTGGTGCATTTGTAAGCCCAAAGGGCATCACTAGAAATTCACACAACCCATTCGAGTGACTACTGTGGTTTTTTCCTCATCCTCTTATGTTATTCTAACCTGCCAATACCCAACCCGTAGGCCTATCTTATTGTAAAAACTTCCCATAACCAACCTATCGAACATATCTTTGGTGTTAGAGACTGGATACTTGTTCTTCACCATCAACTTGTTCAGTGCCCGATAATCAACACAGAATCGAAGGGATCCACCCAACTTATTTTGGAACAACATTGGTGTATCGTATGGGGCCGTAGATGGTTCCAACAATCTTCCCTCTAACAATTCATCCAACTACTTCCAGAGATTTACCAACTTTGCAAGAGACATGAAATATAGTGCTTAGGCTAGAGGTCTTGCTCATAGAATCAGTTCAATCTTGTGGTTCGTGGATCTTCGAGAAGGCAAGTTCTTGGGCAGTTTAACCGACATCAAATCCGCAAAGTCATCAAGTAAATTTGCAATTTCTGGTGGGACATCTTGAAAAAAATCTTGCTTGATCTCGACCAACACCAAAAGACATGTTTGCTCTCCTTTCTCCAAGCCCTCCTTCAATTGAAGTGCCTTTCTTTTCCTTCTTTCTTTGATCTGCTCTCTAGAGTAACAAGGAATGGAGCCCTCTCATCTACGATCATCAATCCACATAAGAGTCGGATCGGGTAAGCTTAATTTATACACATGAAATCGTTGCCTTGGATTATTTCAAAGTCATCTAAGCATCCTACAAAAATGATGTTGATTACACCCGACCCAGCATCTAGACAAAGCTTAGCATCATCCAGGCTTAACAGTTTTTCAGGTTGTGCATTTACAGTCTTAATCTCACTATTATAAGGCATTACAAGCATATTCAAATCACGGGCCAGATTTTCAGAAATTAAACTATGCGTTGCACCTTAATCAATCATAACACTTGCACTATTTCCATAATGGTGCCCAAAACATACATCAAAGAATTTAGAGGGATAGAAGGATTATACATATCGATAGTATTCAACAATTTTATGGGATTCACTCGGGTTGGTATGCCCTTTGTCTTTCTTGGCTCACAGCCGTCATTGCATTCACCCTTCCCTCTTTCTGCGAACAATCTTGAGCGAAGTGAGGATCGCTATACTTGTAACAACCCCCGGTTTTCTTCCTTTTTCCTCGGAGCCTTTTTTCTAAGGTGTTCCTTCTTGGAGTTGGAATTCTTAGATTTCGAGTCCTTCTTCTTTCCGTCCTCTTTTATTATCGCATGAGTTTCTCGGCAGGGACAACAATATGTTCTAAGTTTTGTACACCCTACCTATGTAACTCAAACTTAGCCCAATTTTGTAACCCATTCATAAATGTAAATAACTCATCTGATTCCAACAGGTTGGTCACGTCCAACATGAGAGAAGTGAACACCATCACGTAGTCATGCACCGAACCCATTTGCATCAATTTTTTCAACGCCTCTCGAGCAACCCATGTTGCATTACTCGACATGAACTAAGTCTTCAGTACATCCTTCAAACCATCCCACATAGTAATTGGGATAGCCACACTATCCACTCTTCTGGTTCTACACCAAAGTTTAGCATCTCTCGACAGGTACATACTTGCCACGTTCAGTTGTTGCCTCGCTGATATTTTAGCGGTCTTGAAATAGTTCTCAATGTCCTAGAGGAAGTTTTCATCTTCCTCGAAGCTTCTGTTCCCATTTAAACTTTGCTCAAGCACCTTGAATACATCAACCCATTTTGGACCGAGACTAGTGACTTGGCCATTGGCAATGATTTGTTTCAAAATCTTGACTTTCACCACCGGTTCGGTCAAAAGAGGGTCATCCTCGTTGCTATATCCCTCTTCATTCTTGGCACCTTTTCCTCGAATGTGAATTTTTAGGGTCTCCACATCTTGGCGTAGTGCCTCAAGTTCTGTTAGCGGTATTTCCAATTTTCTATCGAGGAGGAACTAGCCATCTTAGTGATTTTCTTCTCCACGGATGCATGCTTTGAATCCGACTTCTCCATGGCCGTCTACAATTCTTCCATCGTGGCCTTGAGGAGATCATGCTCTATTTGCAAGGCCTTGATCTTTTCACCATTGGTCATCATTGTCTTTCCAAAGTTTGCATTGCTTCGTTGTTAGCGCCAAACCTAGCTATGATGTTGGGCACCTACGATTAAGGTGAAGGATAACCTTGGAAAGGCGGGTTAGTCTAAGATGGATTTGTGGCAAGGTTTCGGGTTCCAAATATTCAGAAACACATTGGTGAGGGTTTGGCGCTAACGTTGGGTTAAAGCAAGAAAAATCAAAGGACTAAATCCTTAGTTCACTAGAAGGGTGAAAACCCGATGGATGCAGAGTGGATCCTTGAGAAATATTTATGGCAATTCAAAGTTGAGATTTCCGAATACATGAGTCAGGAGTAGAATTTACCGAGAACGGCATCCACCTAGGTGGGGGTGGCCTGTTACACCCTAATTTCTTCACAGTTAGCCAGGCTATATTTTTTGGGGAAATATTCAAGGAAAGGGTTTAAATATGCCTACTTTGTGGGAGATGGTTAGTTAAGTTTTGGTCTGGGACCAATGGTTTGAGGCATGGGTAGGAAAGAAGCTTTGTCTCTTAGGAGTTTTAAGATGATGGAAGGAAATGGCTACGAACGATGTTGGGCACCTACGATTAAGGTGAAAGCTAATCTTGGGAAGGCGGCTTAGTTCAAGAAGGTGTTGTGGCAAGGTTTTGGGTTCCAAGTGTCAAGAGACACGTTGGTTTGAGGGTTTGGCTACAGTTAGCCGTGAAAAAGGTTGGCGGTTAGGGAGAACTAGTTTTTGCGGCTAGAAATGTGGAAAGACACAATGGGTGGTTGTAACTGCTGGTTAGTCTATATCCATTCTGTGAAACTTTTTTCCCTTTGAAAGAATAAGGGTGTCAACCGCAATGTGTAACTTTCTCTATAAATACTCCCGGTTAAAGAAAAGACTCCAACATGTTCTGGTAGTGTGTTTTAACAACCGAAAAATGTTCTTTTGATAAATAAAACTGGGGCTGGGCTCCGTAAAGGCAATGTTTTTAGTTGACTTACTACATGTTTAACCTCGTTTCTTTAGGTTCGCTGGTTAAATCAAAATGACAAGTTTAGACTGTGAGAAAAAGTTCTAACAAGTTCGTATCACAGCCAGGTTCGACGCCAACAACAAAATAGTTCAAACTTTGGAAATGGAATGACGCCTAAAAATGAAAAGATCAAGGCCATACAAATAGAGTATGATTCCCGCAAAGCCGCGTTGAAAGATTTGCAAATGGCTATGGAGAAATTGGATGTAAAGAATGTATCTGTAGAGAAGAAAGTTGTTGAGATGCCTAGCTCCTCCTCGATGGAAATGTTGTTAGCGGAACTTGAGACCCTACACGACGAGGATGGTCGTCTTTAGACCGAACTAGTGGCGGAAGTCAAGCATTTGAAATGGGCCATTGCCAATGGCCAAGTCACTGGTCCAGAACGGATTAATGTATTCATGGTGCCTGAACAAAAAAGTTTCAATGGAACCAGAAGCTCTAAGGAAGTCAAAAACTTCCTCTACGACATTGAGAACTATTTTAGGACTGCTAATATATCAATGGGGCAACAACTGAACGTGGCAAGTATGTACCTGTTAGGAGATGCCAAACTCTGATGGTTTGAAGGATGCAGTAAAGACCTAGTTCATGCCAACCAACACGACTTGGGTTGCTCGAGGGGCGCTGAACAAATGGAAGTAAACAAGTTTGGTGTATGACTATGTGATGACGTTTACTTCTCTAATATTGGATGTGATCGACATATAGAAATTAGATAAGTTATTATTTGTGTGTACATAGGTTGGGTGTACGAAATCAGATGTGATCGACAAAATTGGGCCAAGTCTGAGTTACATAGGTTGGGTGTACGAAACTTAGCCCAGGACGTTGCTATTGCTGAGATACTAGTGGATTTCAAAGTCTCTTTCACTAGTTTAGGAGATAAGAAGGGGAACGACGGAAAGAAGGAGGACTGGAAATCTAAGAAATCTAACTCCAAGAAGGAAAACCTTGGAAATGAAGGCTTTAAGAAAGAAAACCGGGGGTTGTTACCGGGTGTCAGTCCTCACTTTGCTCGAGATTTTCCACAAAAAGAGGGAAGAGTGAATGTAACAACGACAAGTGAACCAAGAGAGACCAATGAAATGCCAGCCTGGGTGTATCCTATACAATTGTTGAATACTATTGGTATGTCCGGTCCTTCTGCCCCTCTGAATTCTTTGATGTATATTTTGGGCACCATTGATGGAAATGGTGTGAGTGTTATGATTATTCTAGAGCACAAAGTTTCATTTCTGGAAATTTGGCCCGTGATTTGAGTCTGCATGTAATGCCTCAGAATAGTGAGATAAGAATGTAAATGCACAACATAAAAATGTGTTAGGCCAGGTTGATGCTAAGTTTTGTGCATATGGTTGGTCGGGTGCAATTTGCATCATTTTTGTACGAAGCTAAGATAACATTGAAATAATCCTTGGCAAGGTTTCCATGTGTATGAATAAGGTCTATCCAATCCCACACTTAAGTGGATTGATGATCGTAGATGAGAGACCTCCAACCCTTCTTCCTTGTTATAGAGAATAGATCAAAGTAAGAAAGAAAAGGAAAGCTATTAGGTTGTTAAAGACACTTCAATTGAGGGAAGGCTTGGAGAAAGGAGAGAAAATGTTCCTTTTCGTATTGGTCAAGATCAAAACAAATGTTATTCAGGATGTCCCATCGGCAATTGCAGATTTACTTGATGACTTTGTTAATTTGATGCTGGTTGAACTGCCTAAGAAGTTGTCACCTTGAAGAGCCACATACCATAAGATTAAACTGATTCGAGGAGCAAGACCTCCAAACCAAGCACCATACCGCATATCTCCAGCGGAATTAGTAGAATTACAAAAATAGTTGGATAAATTGTTGGAGAGAGGATAGCTATAACCATCTAAGGCGTCATACGGTACACCAGCGTTGTTCCAAAAGAAGGCAAATGGATCCCTTTGATTCTGTGTTGATTACCGGGCATTGAATAAGTTGACGATAAAGAACAAGTATCCAGTTCTGAACACTACGATATGTTCGATAGGTTGGTTAAGGGATGTTTCTACACTAAGATAGACCTGTGGATGGGTATTGGCATGTAATAATAGCAGAAGGAGATGAGGAAAAAACCACAGTAGTTACTCAGTATGGGTCGTATGAATTTCTGGTGATGCCTTTTGGGATTAAAAATGCATCGGCGACCTTTTGTAATCTGATGAACGATGTTTTTTCGAGTATCTAGAAAAGTTTGTTGTGGTGTACTTAGATGATATTTTTATTTACTCAGAGTTGTTTGAAAAACACGTTGAGCACTTGAGAAAGGTGTTCAAAAAACTTAGGGAAAACGAGTTATATGTCTAGAAAGAAAAGTGTGAGTTATGCACTCAAAAGATATCTTTACCAGGACACTTCCCGAGTGGAGGCAAAACCAAGATGGATGAAAAGAAGGTAGCAGCCATGATGGAATGGCCGGCTCCTACCAAAGTCCCTGAATTAAGATCATTTTTGGGCTTGGCGAATTATTATCGTAGTTTGTAAAGGGATACTTGAAGCTGGTGAGCCCTTTGATGGATTTGTTAAATAAGGGTGCTCCTTGGCTCTGGAGTGAAGAATGCATGGCAACATTTGATGCCTTGAAGGCCGTTGTTACAACTGAACCGATTCTATGTTTGCCGGATTTCCATGAACCTTTTGAAGTGCACGCAGATGCTTCTGATCATACAATTGGGAGAGTCTTGGTGCAGGGAGGGCACCTGATAGCTTATAAAAGAAGAAAGTTAAAGGAACATGAGGAAAGATACAACACTCATGAAAAAAAATGACGGTAGTGGTACATTGCTTGGAAATTTGGAAGCACTATTTGCTGGGAACTTCATTCGTAGTGGTGACAGACAATGTGGAAAATACATATTTCAAGGCGCAAAAGAAGTTGACCCAAAGCAGGCAAGATAGAATTCTTGGCTGAGTTTAAATTCGATTGGATCCACAAGTTGTGAAAATAAAATCAGGTTGTGGATGCCTTAAGTCAAAAGCAAGTGAGGGAATATGTTGTTGCCATATCTACAGTTGTGACATATTTCATGGATAACATTCGAGAATAGTCTAAGCAAGACCCAATTTCTTACTGAAGAATGTGATGGGATGATCTCATTGCATAAGAACTCCGTCAACCCCAACTCTTGGAGTATCCGTTTCAACGATAAAAGGTTGTGCTAAATATGGAAGACGCAAAACCAAAGTACAAGTCATGGCACATTTCAGTGCCTCAAAAGCTTTTGAAGCCTCTTACATCCATTCAAAACCATCATTCTTAAGAAAACATGTAAGAGGTGTTGCGATGGTGGCATAGTGAGCAATAAACACGGATAATAACCCGTTAATCCGAGGAAACCACAAAGTTGCTTCACTGTCTTGGGTTGTGGCCAATTCACCATAGAATCAATCTTTAAAGTGTCGACACTAACACCCGTAGCAAAGACCACATGGCCAAGGTAGTCGATCATGTGTCGAAAGAACTCACACTTGCTTTATTATGCAAAATAAGAACTTATAGCCAAACAATACAAAATAGCTTCAAGGTGGGACACATGGCTACTTGTATCCTTGTTGTAGATAGACCTGGCAAAATATAAGCGAACCCGAAAACCCAAAATTCAATAACCGAACTGAATCGAACCGACACCCGAATAATTGGACCCGATCACTAACCCAAAATCGAAATAAACCGATCGAACCGAACTAAAATTGTCTGACCCGAAGGTACCCGAACTCGAAAAGGACCCGCACCCGAACCGAACCCGAACCCGAAAAGGACCCGCACCCGTACCGAACCTGAACCCGGACCCGAAAAGGACCCGTACCTGAAAGATACCTA
>JAULKJ010314219.1:0-10790 GCA_032355405.1 Rubia balearica | reverse complement strand
TGCATATTGTTTTCTCAGATAAAACAATTAAAGATACAAATGCTTCAGTCAATAAATATGATAGACAGACAATAATGCTGTTAATGAACAAAAATCAGCAAACACTGATGCATTAGAAGTTTCATCAAGATTTTTTTTCATATGGAAACTACAATTCCTGGTTAGTATATGAATGAAACTCTCAGTGCTACATAAAATGATGCTAGACAACATGTTCTAGGAGATATTCAGCAGACAAAGCTGAAAGAATTCGAAATATGTATTAATTGTCTAGCCAGATGTCTCTCGGTTGCAATGAAGTCCTCCATAGTGCAAAGAGGACTGCCATTGTAACAGAATTACCTTTAATCAACGGGCCGGCGAATCTGGGGAAGATGGGAAGGCTGTTAGCGGCGGCTATGGCCCAGACGCAGAAGATAATTCGTTCAACAAATCCGATGGGTTAGGTTGAGGGTTGTCGGACGGAGTTTGGTGAGCGTTTCGGCCTGAGTTCGCCCAGAAGAGGACGTGGCGAATTGGGTTCGAGTTTTTTCTGGAGATGAAGGGGGCGAATTGCTGAGGATTTGGGTGAAAAGGAAAAAAATGAGAAATGAAAAGGGGCCGAAAATAAAAGAAACGAAACGGAGGAAATAATGTCCATCAGTCATTTAATCTGTTTGCCACATGTCAATCTCTGATAGGACACTCAGCCCCACATACTAATTCTCCCCGCATAAAAATTTTTCTCTCTAAACATTAACTGAAAATCGACTCAAAACTCGAATTACAAATATACAAATATATTAAATGTATGACAATAAAATATTAAATAATATTAATTTTATATTACTACTTAAAATGGAGTAAATAAAGGGGCATATTAAGAAAATTTAAGCTAATTTACACTAATTGTATATCTTTATTTCTAACAGAATGATTTCGTATTTCTTTTAGAGCTATTTGATTGAATAATTTGGTCTTTTAATATGCACACATTGTGCTTCATGTTGTTTAGATTTGTATGCCTTTTTAACTTTTATGTTCATGTTGTTTAGGAAGGAAATGCCATGTTTTTCCCTTTCAATTTTTTAAAAATACAAAAATCGCTATTGTACATTTAAAGTTTAGATAGTCACGAGTTAACGTTTATTTATAGTCTTTTTTCAATTTGGTTTATTCAAATATATATTTGGATTTATTCTTCAAAAAATATTTGTATTTAAACTGCAAATTTGAATAAACTAAGTTTGATTATGCACTAGTGGAGAAAGACCTATTAAAGGCGGGTATATCATACCAGAGAAGACACTTTTTAAGTGCTTTCTCTGGTCCTGCCTTTGATCGATTTCAATCAAAAGTGGTTTTCTATTTGGGTCTGAAATAGGTTCCGAATTTGAAATCTATTTCCAAGGTCCCAAAAAAAGGTTGCCGGAAACCTGAGGTTTCCGACAGCTCAAGGCCTTCTCCGGCGGAGGAGCAACAACCGACAGGGGTAGATCTTGGGTAAAATGAACCACCTTTAATCAATTTACCCCTGTCTGTTGTTGCTGTTAAAGGCAACAACAGACATTAGTAGATCTATTTTCAATTAACAAATAAATGTTCATTCTTACCCCTACCTTAAAATGAACCGCCTTTAATCAATTTTCATTAAAGTCACAACTGTCTCTAACTGATTAAAAACCACCTTTGAATTTAAAGGGGTGACTTGGGAAGGAGTTCCAAGTTCGGAACCTTTTTCGGGTCCCAATCAAAGGCAGTTACTCAGGAACCGTCTTTGATTGACTGTGTTTGATCACCCCTTCTCCACTAGTGATGATTTGGTTCTCGATTTTGGGTTTGTTAAAGGTCACCTTAACTAAAATGAACCGAATATACTGAAACATTTGAAAATAGAATCGATGCCCACCCATGGGTAAGAAGGCCAACCATATCGAGGAAGCAGAGAGAACCTAAAAACTTCAAGTTTTGGAACAAATCAGTCTATTAATTTTAGTGGATTATATTAAGATGGTGATATTAAGATACTCCCCCGTCCTAACCATTTCTTCACACTTTCCCTTTAAGGAAACATTCAACACATCAAAATAAAAAATTACCATTGTAAAACTAAAATTTTACACAATTATCCTTGCAAAAAATCCACTCTTAAAATACACACAATGCTCACACAATCAATCCCCAAAAACTCAAATTCCCCAATATTGACCCCTAAATCAATTACCCAAATAAAACAACTCAAAATCCACAATATTCACCCCCAAATCAATTTCACAATCAACTCAGAACTCCACCGTCTCCGGCCAATATCCTCCCACCCCCGCCGCCCGACCATAACTCCACTGTCACCAACCACCCAAGCTCTACCCTCTCCGACCACCATCCGCCCACACCAACCGTTCAATCTCTGCTCTCTCTAACCATCAAGCTCCTCCCTTTCCAACCACTCAAGCTCCGCCCTATCCGATCGTTCAACCTTCACCTTCTCCAACCACTCAAGCATTGCGACACCAATTGCTCAACCACCAATCACCTCCTTCTCCAGTTTAATAATTGCAATAGGTCCAGTTTAATATTTTTTGTAATTAAAGAAACACTTTTAAAAATTTACATTAGTATTAGAGAGAAAATGACTTCAGATGCCCTCTAACTATACCTATCGTTCACCTTTGGCCCTCTACTTTTTTACCCCGTACTTTAGGCCCCTGAATTAGCAAAACTGGCAACTTGTGTTACTTTTGTCAGGTCAAACCGTTAAGGTATGGTCAAAGCGTTGATTCTGGGGGCAAAATAGTCATTTTTAATTTATCTTTTTAAAGTTTTCTTTTTGTTTCAGCCCACATCTTTTTTCCATTTTCAGCCCACATCCCTTTCCCTTTTTCCCTCCCCCACTTCACCCCTGCTCGATTTCCACCGCCGACACCCGCCATCAGCCACCCTTGCTCGATTTCCGTCACGACCACCAACTATTCGCCACCAACCTACTGCCGCTGCCAACCATTCTTCACCAACCTACCGCGACCACCACCCATCCCCGGCTCCAAAACCCTAGCCTCGAATTGACTTCACCCATAACCCTTAGAACCATCGGTGCTCGCTCGCCCTAAAGCTTCGACCGCTTGCCACCATCCAGCTGTGCCACAACACCACCAGCCCCGCACCATCGCGTCAATCTAATTATCCCAAATCCAGCGGCGGTAGGTTGGTGTGGGTTTAGGAGAAGAGGTGACATGGGCCGGTATGAGAGATGTGATGAAATTGGAAGTGCCGGTGGGAGAGGTGATGTGGGTCGGCGTGAGAAGAAGAGGGTTGGCAAAGGTTTAGGAGAAGAAGAAGGGTGAGAAAAGTGTGGAAGAGAAGAAGAGAAAATAGATTTCTTAGTCGCGATTTCATTCAGCGGGGATAAGGGTTGCAGAAATAGAGAGGGAGAACGGTAGCATGCGGCGGAGATGGAGAAGAGGAAGGGCAGGGGTGGCGGATGACAGAAACCGAGCATGGGTGGTGGAGTGAAGTGGGGGGAGAGAAGGGGGAAAGGGACGTGGGATGAAAATGAAAAAAAGATGTGGGTTGAAACAAAAGAAAACTTTAAAAAGATAAAAAGATAGATGAATTTTTTTTAAAAAAATGATAATTTTGCCCCTAAAATTAACGCTTTGACCATACCTTAATAGTTTGACCTGACGAAAGTACCACAAGTTGCCAGTTGTGTTAATTTAGAGGCCTAAAGTATGGAAAAAAAGTGGAGGGCCAAAGGTGAATGATAGGTATAGTTAGAGGGCCTCTGAAATCATTTCCTCGTCATTCCCTCCGCCGCAATACCATCGCCTCGTCACCACAATCCTCCTCAAATCCTCCGCATTCTCCCTATCATTCCCTCAGCCACGACACCCATCATCACAACCCTTATCAGAGAAGAAAGAGCTCGCGCGTTCTGATTCTCCTGAATCGCCTCCGTATTTCCTGGCGAAATGGATTCGAACCCTGCTCAGATTCTCCCCTATTCATACTCGAAGAAGATCAGAGAAAGGTTTTTCGTTTCCTACCCGTGATTTCCGGCTTGATTCGCACTAACAAATGGTGGACGTCGTGGTGAAGGGCATGCTACGATGATTTTTGCACGAATTAGGGAGATGAGTACACGGATTTCGACGGGAGGAGATGGGTTTCTAAAATAGGTAAATTTTGAAGGGCATGCTCATCTTTATCTTTTCAAAATTCGGAAAATTTTAGTTCCCTTTTCTCTCAACTGAGACAGAGGGAGTGTTACCTCTTAGAGTCTCATATTGGTGATTGACAGAGTTATAACTCAATATATAAGATCATGGGTTACATCTATATAATACCAATGGTTTTATCATAGGATTCCATGATTCTAACAGGTATCAAAGTTCAGGTTGGGTTTATTGGGCCAATGTGTGGATCCTCTTCAATTCGACCGATATGGATCGTGGAGTATTTTCACGTTGGCACGTGAGGGAGTATGTTGAAAGATATATCCCACGTGCATTTCTTAAAGACTAAATGACTTACGTTTAAGGTCTTGAGTCACATTCACTTAGTACAATTGGTTTTAAGATGAAAGTTCAATATACCTTGAAATTTAACACGGTATCAAAACTCGTGGCTGACCTGTGACCCTTTTCTATCCACGATTACAGGATGATTGACATAGTTATAACTCAATACTCCCTTCGTCTCAGCTCAAATTGCATAACATATTTTCCACGCTCATCAAGAAACTTGTCTAAATGTTAATGTGCTTAACCACGTATAATAACAACAGAAAATTACTTTTGAGAAACTACTTGTTATGACGAATTCAACAATATCACATACAATAATATTATTGTTTATATATCTACTTAAATATGCAATCAAAGTTAAATACGAAATAGTGAAATAAAATAAAGTGTATAATTTGAGTTGGAACAGAGAAAAAGTATATAAAATCATTAGTAACAAACAGAACATTCACTTCATAAACTATGGTACTCATTACAAATTTACAATATTCAACTGAACGATCACCTCGTGGTCCAATTTAGTTGGAAACGTTGCCCAATTGGCACGCCGGATTTGACAACATTGTTTTCTTTTGTTCCTTTGCTCAGACTTTGGTTGTTTTTCTGTTTTTATTACTCCCTCCGTTTGTGGTTTTTTGTTTTGTTATTTTTGTGAATTTGACACATTTTCTTTCATATTAAAATTTCTTTAATTTTATCAACTCATTCTACTTTTCTTTTTTTTAATTCAATTTCATCAACTTATTTAATTCATCTAAATTCAAACATCTAAATTCATGGTATCGTATCCAACGAAACGGAGGTAATATGATTTAAAAAATGGTTGTTTGCAAACGTTGACGTAAAGGGAAAGCTTCCCTCTACCAAGGCCAATAACTCATCTTTTATTTGTAAATTTGCTACTCAATGAACCCGCTTGAAATTATTAAATTTTACTAGAAATATACACATTATCTAATGATGATGAGTCCGTCTTTTGAAAGACGGTATTTTCATAAGTCATGGAAAGATCAAGGTTTAAAGTGTAAATTAGAATAAATTAAGATAAAATTTTCGGGTTGCATGAATCGGGTTATAAACTTTATAGTTACTATATGTTGTATAATAAAATTTTAATATTGCAACTAAGACCTTTTACCTTTTATATTTTTAATTAAACCCGTATTTCCCAAGATTTTACCTTTTTTTTCAGTCCAAATGAAAATTATAGAATAAAACACATCTAACATTTTAAGAAAAAACTTAACGAACCAATTCACTGAATTTATTCTTCATCACTGTTAATTAAGAGGAAAAATCCTTTCAAGAATTTATTGGCAGATCTAAAACTGAGACTTCTATATTAATTTATAATAGGTTTAATTATAAAAATGATTTCTTAAGATGAGTTTAAAGGTGGTAAAATTGCCTCTTCCAAAGTGACCCGTTTTAAATCGACCCAACCTATTTGGATCGAGTAGATCAAACAAAATAACTGAAAATGTTCACGTCAAATTGAGCTCAGTTTTGTTTGAATTTTGACCTCCATATATTTCTCAGTAAATTTGAGATGTGCCATTTTTTTTAATTTTAATAAATTTAAAATTACATAATTAAATTTTGGATCGAAATGAAAAATGTTGAAATGAATTGGCCCAATCTAAAAAATAGATAAATAGAATTTGATCGTTCATCTCAATTTTATATGGATCTCTCATACTCCATCCGTTTATTGGATGTGACACAGTTTCATTTTTTGATTGTTTTTGTGAATTTGACACACTTTATGACATTATTCCTTCAATTTCAACCACTCATTCTACTTTTCTCTTTCTAAAATCTATTTCATCCACTCATTTTATTTACCTAAATCCAAACAGTTAAAACTATTGTGCCACATCCAATGAAACGGAAGTAGTATGAAATTTTAAGTAGGGTCGATTGATCCTCTTCGCCGTGCCCCTCAATATAATTTTTTAATTTTTTCCTCAAATTTCTTTCCCCAGCTTTCCAGAGATGCGCAAACAGTGATTTTTTTTCTTCAATTGATATATATTTTAAACATTTATATTATTGAATAAATATGAAATAGTCTCGACACATTAGTATTAGCTTTTGACTTGATAGATTAGATCATTCTGTTCTTGGTGATCACTTGATTTAGGTGTTCATATCGGTATATTTTGTCCGATCTGGTGGTAAAGATCATGCTCACAGTATCGATATATTTTGACTTCTGACAGCTGACTCAAAAAATATTTGACCATTAATATCTTTAACTATGTACAATTAAATTTATAAAAAATTAGTATTATGAAAATACACATTAAGATGATGAACACTATGCCACATGATAATATTCTTACTTATAAATCAATAGAATTTAAACAATTTAACCTGAGACAGAGGAAGTATATATATTATGAGTTCTATTTATTTGAGTGGGTCGATCTGTGTTCTTCAAACTGTTTACAATTTGGACAATATAAATCGTATTTTGAATCAAGTGGTGTGTTGCAGTTCTAGATAATCCTTGTTTGAGACAGGTGATAATCTGTGATACGCTACTCATATAATCATGATTTTCACAAAATTTTAAATAAAATCTCTAATAAGAAATAGTACAAACCATTAATTTAGTTGAAATATGTTTTAATATTCTTACCATAGATTAGTTATTACTAAAATCTTATTGAATTGGATGTCGATTTTATTTATTATAATTATTGTTAGGAGTTTTTCTCAATAAATGATTATTTTGAAAACTAAAATAATGTTTGCATGTTAACATACACACTAATAGCTAATATGATATGTGACAAACTCATGAGCAAGACCTCATCAAATCAAATCATCTTTTTAGGATTATAGACTACTCTCACACTCAAATTAAACACGTCAATACTAAACATGGCAGATTCTAATAAAGTAATCCCTCAGATTTTTTTATATTGATACTCTTTCCTTTTTAATATATATTTTTTATATTAACACCTTCTTCTTTTGGTAAATTTTAGATTATTTTCATCTACTCATTTTACTTTTTACCTCCCAATTCAGTTCCACCACTCATTTTATTTTTCAAAAAACTTTGTGTTATTTAGAAGAGGGACAATATTAGAAGACCGGAGAGTACCATTCTTTTCCGCTAGTACAAACCACGTACTTTCGGTAGCTGAATTCTCCAACCTTCACTAAAACGGCAACCTCTTCGATATGACTTCTACCCCCTCTGATTTTTTATTTATTTTTAGGTTTTAAATAAAAAGCAATGATTGAAAGGCTAGAAAATTCAATCCTGTATAAATTAGATAATGTAAAATATCTACATTAAAATTATCTTTATTTATAGTGTGATATTGGTTGATCCTATTTACACAAAGGTATTATGAATTTGATCATAAGCAGTGACCTAAGTGACATTAGGAAGGATATATAAAATGATAAATGATCGTCTATTGTGCAGTTGTTCATCAAGCACGGCCCGATTTTATATACCAAACTAAATATACTAACTAGAAGATAGTTACCTGCATCAGGTGCAGTGGAGGAACCAGGACAAAATTATGGTGGTGCTGAACTGTACATGCATCTCCAGGTTGGACGAATTCCCTCCTTGGGTGAAATCCTTTTTAATTTTAATGAGTCAGGGCGGATGACATGGAGAGTATTCCTTCCTTCATTTTCTGGAGTTTACCTGGGTGGCCGCACCGGCTGACACCGGTTCAGTTTCGCCAGTGATCAGGAGAGTCACAATATCAATTATCAAATTCACTACACAAACACTGATATTTTAACGCTTCAAATAATACCAAGGCAATATATAGATGAAGAAGAGATAGTTCTACCACGAATCCGCCTCCATCCAACTCGTACATTCTTTATCCTTTCACTCAAATTAGGAGACTATACCCAGTCATTTTTTATCCACTCCCTTTGATAAGATAATAATAAGCTAAACCCTACCTTCACTTTCCATTCCTTAGCTTCTGTTGACCTCAAAAAATGACAAAACAAAAGCCAAAAGGAATGGAAGCCATGGAAGACAGGGTAGAGCATCTGCCTATCTTTCCCTTTCTTGTTATTTAGCTTTATTTTTAGGGCATTTTTAGAAACTGTAAAAATAAAATAAAAACGATCCTTAATGTGAGAGGCTTAACACTTCTCACACGAACACGTCCGTAATTAAATGTTTGAACTTGTGAGTCGAAACAACAACGGATTCAAAATTATAGAAAAACTGGGCATTTTGTAAATACTCTAAAATTGGGGACGGGGAAAGAAAAATGTGCATGATAAGTTTATAAAATATTTACTCCATAACAAGTTTACTAACATGCACAGGCTGTAGCAACTTACTAGTCACATACAAGCAGTGGCGGAACCAGGGGGTGGCGAGGGAGTGCTTGCGCCACCCCTACGTTCTGGCGGCCCGGAAATTAGTACTAAGGGCCGCCGGAAGCGTCGGATTCCGCCACCCCTTCGATTCAGGCGTAAGCCGGTATATCGGACGGCCAAACGCCTGACAGAGAAGACGACGCAGGTCATCTTTTTTTTATTCCCTCCTAATCAAAACGACGTTGTTTTGCTTATCAAACCCTAAACCCTAAGTTACCAACTTCTAAGCCTTTCTTTCCTTCTCATTTCCTTCACAACTTATTCCATCTGGTGCAATGCACTTTAATTTGCTGTAAATCATGTCAAAATACAACCGTGAAAAGAATAAGGAAAATTAATGACAGTAATTATAAAAACTTGAATTGAAACAACATTAACGGAGAGTTATAATTAACAATCTGGATGATCAAAACCAAATTTATTTAATGCCATCATCATGACTTACCTCTCTTCTTAGACTTATTCACCATATTAACTGAAAATATCGGCTTTCTTTCCTCTATCTGGGACAAAACATTTGGGATCTACAACATCCCATAACAACAGTTTCCGCACAAAGATTAATGCCTCCTCATGTTCTCTCAACATATATAGTAGCTCACCTTTTTGTTCCATAAAAATCTCAATTGAATGAGTATTCAGGGGTTTCTCTCCTTCTCTAAGAGATGGTTATTTAAGAATTTTCGGTGGTGGTTTGCGCTCTACCACCAAAGTCTTCCCACGAGAAAGAGGGAAACCCACCTTTATAGGCTTTACCATGGACACACAAAGGGTATTGGAAGTTTCTTTCCCACGAGGGTATTTACCATTGTTGTTTTCCTTCAAATTAGTACTAACAACATTTGGAATCAAAGCATCATCTATAGAAACATTTGAGGAACTACCATCATTGGGCTAAAAAACATCTTGCTTTGTATCATTAATAACATCAATAGCTTGGCAAGAATGATATCTACTAGGATGATCAATAGAATTGTGAGTGTCAAATTCCATCTTCCCCCCATTAAATTTCATGGTTAATGTTCTATTATGCACATTAATTATTGTCCTTGAAGTTTTTAAAAACAACTTTCCTAACAAAATAGGTGTGACACGGCTATCACTTTCCATATCAAGGACTAGAAATTGACGGGGAAAGTCAAAGAATCCACTTTCACCAACAAATCTTTCACAATACCTTTTGGGTATGTGCTATAATGATCAGCTAGTTGGATAACAAGCTTGGTTTTGTGAAAAGTGCCTAGATCTAGACTTTCATTCAAAGAATTTGGAATCACATTAATGGAAGAACCTAAGTCTAGCATGGACTTGCTAACACATTTGCCTCCTATCTCACAAGGATTTGTAAACATTTCCGGATCATCGCATTTAGGAGCTAACTCTTCATAAAAAATGGTTGAGACATACTCACTTTTTCCACTCTTCTTTTTACTCTTCAATGTTTGTTTCCTATCGATGGTACAAAAATCTTTGAAAAATTTAGTATACCTAGGAGTTTGATTTATAGCATTCAAGAGTGGAATCTTTACCTCACATCTACAAAAGACTTCGCACATGCCTTTGTTGTCCTCCTTGGTCCTCTAATCTATCAAGGCCTACGAGAATGGGTGTTCCAGTTCATAGATAGATATCTCTGCCCCTTTGGATTTATTGCGAGGAGGTGATGAGGTTTCAGGATTTGATTCTGGCCTAGGCATGAAGGTCTCCACCTCGATTTCTTCCCCCTCATTTATCTTCGCATTGGCCAAATCCTCGGCCTTCTTCTTAACATCTTCTTCATTTTCAAACACCCACTCCACATCAGCCTTACCTTGGGGGTATTCTCACTTCATTTCCACTCCTCAATGAGATGGCACTCACATTTTGATGAGAGTTAAGCTCTGGTTGAGAAGGAACTTTCCTTGAATATAT
>JAULKJ010314208.1:0-10790 GCA_032355405.1 Rubia balearica | reverse complement strand
AAAGTTGGAATAGGTCGGATCCCGCTGATAGAGAAGCTTGTAGGGAGAGTCACCTTGTAGGACGGGAGTAGGCAACCAGTTGATAGTGTAAACGGCAGTGGAAAACGCATCATCCCACTTGGATAGCAGAAGATGCGAGTGAAAAAGTAGCGTAAGGCCCATCTCTGCAACATGCCTGTGCTTACGCTCAGCCCGACCCTTTCAGAGAACTAAGGCATTCCTACGATTTTGACATATTCGAAGTTAATTTTCTTCGAATACTCGAACATAATTATCATGTATTGAGTTATCTGGGAGCTTTTGATGATACTCTTCTCATACTGGACTGCGTCCCAATAAATAGGTAAGAATGGGCCGATGAAATCCGCCTAGATTCAACGTACGGAGTATTCAAAGGTTGTGGTAATTAAGGAGATAATTATGTAAGAAATAAGTATTTCAGTTACACACATGTATTATTAGGGTTTTAGCATATAAATACCCAGGTACGTTCTTTGTTAAACATTCATTCACTATTTTTGATATATAATATTCATGTTAGTGGCTAACTTTACCATCGGAGGGTCTTCCCCCGGATAATTTCGGGTGTTTATTTTGCAGGTCACGGCATGGGAGTCAACTGCATAACCCAATCGATTTCCAGACGCATCAACAACTAAACAATTGTAGACGACAATGGCGAGATGGCTAGAAAATGGTAGCGGCATGTAAGATCTCAACGGTGATGGCATAATTCTCGAGGGAGAATTTTGGTTTATGAAATTTTAGTTGAATTGCATATAGCTCCCTGAATTTCAGGAACATTTTGAAAAAAGACCCCGAATTTAAGTTTTCTTATTCTATATTTTTCATATTTATGAGTTTCTCCTAGTTTCACCGTGAGTCGGTCTCGCAGGAGACGGACTCAATATAATTACCAGGAAAACTGGCCATGATAATACTTATTGTTAATTAATTCCAACAAAAAATTAAAACTTAATTAATAATAGCAATAAGACCATGAATTATATTAGATACATGCAATATTAACCATAAACATATGTTACGATTGGCATGAAATTAGTTCTCTTTCACAATGCAAATAAGCCATAAACATACACTCATGCAATCATGAATTTCTACTAAACATGTTCAATTTTTAAAGCTTGTAAATCATTGCAATAGAAACAATATCAATTAACATTGATAATTAAACTAGATAAATCAACACAATCCAATAATTTCAAGAACGAGAAAATAAATACAATAAATAGGAATAAATGAACAAGAGTTTAGAATCTCATAACTGATCATCGATGGGTTCAATTGTCAGTTGAAACTGAGTTTACTTCTGTATAACAAAATCCAAAGCAGATATAAAATGATGTATTCTTGAATGAAAAAACTTACGTGTAACTGAAATCTAATTATATGGAAAACCTATGTTTATATACTAGTAGAAGTCTAACTATAAAAGGAATGTTAGAATTCTCCTAATTAAAATATAATAATACTAAAAACATTAAAAGTAAATATAAACTTGTCAAGAAGATACTTTTACCTAATATAGAAAATAAATCTAGACAAGAATGTGATTCCTCCACAATAGGAAAAACTTTTTTAAAAAATCTCAAAAAGCAACAAATTGTCGATGTGCCCGTGGAAATTCGACAAGAGTTTTCCGCAAGAAATGTGCCAGCCACAACGCACCTTAGTCTCAGTCTCATCGGAACCGTTATAGAATACAAGGCAATATAGTGCAATAGCTTTGAACTTAGATTCAAGTATCAGACATTAATACAACATGTCAAATTAGAAAGTGATTCTAGTTATTCCAAAGTCGGGAAATAAATCAAAACCCAAACGGTTTTAATAACTACATTTCAGACGTTTATTAGTGATGCTAGCATTTTTTCTTGTTCGATGGAGGTTTCTATACCAGAAATGATGTTCACTACATACCTTATTTTATGCCAAATTCCAGTTTCATAACCACATTTGTACCATAGAGTTAAGTGTGTATCCATGGGCGGTTCAAGAATCAAACTCCAATCGATACTAACAAGACTGTATAATGTTTGGCACTTTACAGCCAATCTGCGGCCATTTTCAGTACATTGAATGTAATGCACTAGGTAGAACAATGTGAGATTCATATTCACATTCCAAAACTAGGCTATACGAAAGTCAAAATACACTTGTAGACATAAAGGAGAAACCAAAAATGTATACATTGTGTGGCAACGACCAACTAATTTTTTGTTTCTAAAAAATTAATAAATTGGATGAGTATAAATTTAGTACCACTTATTAGTGATTAACAATGTTTGGGGCCTCCGAACATGAAAGGCATGTCATTGACGAATGCTTTTTTCCTGTATAACGTGTAGTTGTCTTTGAAGATCTAGGTGTGGAAGATCAAGTGTACGGTTATTATTGGAAAACACAAGTAAAAAATGGAACCCTGTGGAGGAACATATTTATATACTTTTCAAGAGTTGTGATTGTTTCTATGATATTCATATGAATAGAATAAATTCATATAGCTTAAAAACCCCTTTAGCTTGTAAAATTAATGCCTCCCAATTATAGACTTACAACACTGCTACTGCCTACCTGTGGGGGAAAATTAATTCTGTATAAAAATTATGGTTTAATGGGGAGAATAACAATGGAAGAACATGATATGTAAACACCCATTATGAGAACATCAAACTTCTATACCCAATGTTCAAAGAGAATACTAACGCAACCCATCATTAGATAGTGATTAGTTGGTTCCTTGTAAATTATAATGATGATCAAGAGTTAGCATTCACCGATGTTCCTCTCCTTGGATCCCACAATCAAAGCTCTGATTGACTACAGCTAGTATATTTTCTCTTGAGGATATAATTTTGGGAATTTGTGACTTACTTTGTTCTCTTCACCTCTCATCTATTTATAAGCTCTTCGAGTTATAGCCACGGGGGTAACTTTTGATACACGGGTTGTGGTGATCGGGGTGCATGACCTCTCTCCTGAATATATAGGATAAGCACAATCTCCTATTCGTGACCATTGGAGTGGTTAAATCCTGCATATTTTGCATTATGGGTTGGTTGTCCACTTACCACCAGTTCGTTTGTCTGAGAGATAGCTTTGCTAGGTCTCCTAAGATGTTGCGTGTAATATGGGCATGTCATTTGGGCAAGCTGGAGAGCTTTGCTAGGTCTCCTAAAATGTATGTATATCATAAGTCCCCTAACCATGAAGTATCAAGGGGCGAGCTGGAGTTGTTATGTGTGTGCACAAAAGTGAGCAAACATGAAGATTGAGTTTTCAAGATGGTTCCGACTTGTGTGATCTATCATCTTGCAGCATCATGCGTAGTGGTGACCATTGAGACTTCGTGGGTTAACATGATGCTTTTCTTCTCTCTAATTTCAGTACGTGACATATACCACCTTTCTATAGGGAATGCAAATCGTTATTCAAAATACTTTTTTTGCCTCGATGTATCCATTTTGTTCTAGTCTATCAAGGGGTGGGGAACTAAAATGACTCTGCGTAAGCGGTGTAATCATTTCTCAGGGCTCTCTCTTCAAAACATGTTCTACTTTTCTCATGCCGCCACATTTTCAAGTTCTTTGATTTTAATAGTAAATTCCCCTAATGATAGTTGTATCTTTTGCGTGTATCGATAACATGGATTTTTTAAGTCTTGTTCTTATAAATAGGCTTATCTAATATATTTCTCCTCCATTTGCCTTTCTGCTCATTATATCATATTTCAAGAACTGCTTTCTTTTCTAGGCTTTGTGTAAATCCAGCTTGAATTTATTTTAAAAGTTACCATTGTTCCATCAATATAAGTAAGATTTATCCTCTATGTATTTTTTTCTTCCCTTTACTATGCAATCTTCTGGTACTCATGTTGTACTTAATTAGACCAGATGGTCTTCTAGGTGGCTGACTTCCAGGTTTGAGGCAACCCAAAAATCATGGGTATCTATTCATTCCCCTAGTGAGTCTTATTTAGAATTGATTCAGCATTCAAGTGATGATATTTCCCATTGCAATGAATTCAGTTCTCCTCATACTCGTAGCAAAGTGATGGGGAATTGGTCATATCCTAATAATGCAGTAACCTCTGTTACTAGTTTGATTACTGACCACATCAATAGGTTGAGATGTGTCTAACCACATCAAACTCTAGTAGATTTAGGAATTGGGGTTGTGTAAAAAAATTCTCATTTGATCTTTGATTTTGGGATTCATGGTATTGAGAGTTTTGCGAGGCTTCGATTGGGGAATATTAGTATTAAGATTGGGACATGTGAAATTCTTTGTGCTCTTGAATTTTTTCTTACTCAAGGATGAGTAAGGTTCAAGTGTGAATTTTGGGACTTTTTGGATTCACTTTTGTACACTTTTGTGCTCTAGATGTGGCATTTTGCCTTGAAATTCTCTAAGGATACTTAAGAGTGACTTTGCGCTCTTGTTACCTTTATAGGGGATTTTGTGTGACAAGGCATTTGTTTGAAAACTATCTTTGAAGATTTGAAGACTTGAGGAATTGAAGTGAAGTGAAGAGAAGACTTAAAACAAGAAAATAAATGAAGATGTTGTCTTTGGCATCTGTCGCGACACGTTAAGAATCTGTAGCGAGTCCTGACAGGCGAGAGGCCAGAATTCTTTTATACTTTTTGTACTATAAATACCAAATCGTATCCTCTCTCTTCTCCCTAATGCGCAATTCTGGGCTCAAAACCTTTGTTTTCTTGTTCTTCTCTTCTTACTTTTTGTACGTTAGTTATGTGTGTTCATTATCTAGGCTAGTTTTCTTCTTTGGAGCAATTGATTGAGACTTACTTGTTCATGTCTATGAGAATAATTTCTATCTATTTAATGATTTCTCTATTGTGTATTTATGGAGCTTTGATGTTGGTTGTTAATGTCATTTGTTTGATTTGAAGTTTGAGAATATGCAATGCTTTTATGATTACTTGTTAGGAATGGGTAAAAGTAGCTAATTTTCCCTCTTTTGACATGGAATCCAAAAGCATGAGTTAGAGCTTCTAATTAGTTTTATGATTTGATAATTTCTAGATGAATGTGATGATGTCGAACTCTTTGTCATGTTTGTTTAAGGTAGCAAATAGGAGAGGTCTATGAGTGTTGAACGTTCTTGACTAATCTTAGTAAATGCTTCAATGCTTAGACACGGTGTAGTGTTTATAAGTGTTACCAAGCTTGTTGATTCTGCATACTTAATGAAATCAATGGGATATCTTTAGCCATTTCTTGACTAAAAGGGTCATTAGTGATTTTTAGCTAGAGATGTCGAATTCACTCTTCTAAACTACTATCAAAGAAGTATAGAAGATTTGTATTCACAACAAGTAGTTAAAGTATTGAATAGGTCATGGATTCAAGGATAGATAAGAGGGTCGGAAGTGGAAATCAATTGCCCCCAAGGCTTTGTATTTTTTAGTTTTTATCCCCTTTTCTTAGCTTGTTGCATGATTAGCATAGTGACTTTTCTTTGCTAGTTATATTGTCTTTACTTTTATAACTTAGAAAAACCAACCGAAACCCCTCATTCTTTACTTGCTTTTAAATATCTATATCTATATATATGTACACACACACACACACATATATATCTAGGCTTATATCCACTTTATAGGCATGAACCCTTAGGAAAATCGCTCTTCTTCATGGATGACCCCGATTGACCACTATCTACTTAATTGTATTTAGTAAGCATTTATGACTTATAAATTGTAACTTTGAGAGGACGGTGACAATCTCCTAGTGTCTATATGTGCTTGATTCATATGCAAGTTATATCTCCTCTACCTTTGAATGATGTTCGTTATACTCCTACTGGGTTCATGTCCGTGTACAAGCAGCACCTAAAGTACAACCATGTTGGATAGATTACCTCTGGAAGTATTCCTTCTCATATGAGAGGTTTCACCTCGTGCTCTATTACATGCTGCCCAAAATGTGAAAAGATTTGTTGCTTTTGTCTAGTTGGTTTCACCAGTGGGTTAACGTTGAGGCAGTGTGTTGCAATGGTAGGGTTAGCATCTCCCATGTACCGGATTGACCAGGCGAAGACATTCTTATACCGTTTTAATGTTGCAACCAATTTTCTTTTGATTGATTATGATATGATATCTGTAATCATCGTCGTTCTAACCAACGATCTCCACCTCCTGTCCCAATTCAATCTTAGTGATGTCGGTTGCTGAGGGTTGTCCTTGGTTGATTGAATGAACCATCGGCTGACTCCTGTTTATGTCCAATGGCTTCATTGCAATGGCCATACATTGCCTTAACGACTGTTGGTCTCCTCTCACCTTCCCGTCGAGGTTGGTATTTCATGACAAGGTGGTACATGGACTAGATATCATTTGCAGTGATTATCCACGGCTTGCTAGTAATGGCATTCAAGGGGCTAGAGTTGTCCATTATAGTGAAGTTGCATAGTACCGTGCACCAGTGACGGAACTAGAAGAAAATACTATAAGGTGCTTAGTGAAATCATTTTAAAAAAAATTCAAAGGTTTAAGCGAATTTTTTTCTTAATTAGGACAACTAAAAATTAAAATCCAATATTTTAAACTATTTTTTTCATAACTTATTAAATATCAAATGTAATTTTTCAAATAATAATAATATTTACAATATAAATATCAAATTTAAATTAATTTTTTCACAACTTATTAATTATCAAATTTACAATATAAACACTTCATATTCATTTAAAAATTAACATTAAAATTAGTAACAAGAAAAATATAATTTACTGACTTACATATTAGTATCTTTTTAATAGACTATATATTAGCAGATTTTTTAAAAAATAGAAATTAAAAATTCATTAATACGTTTGACTTTCATTTGAAACATTTGAATTTAAACCACAAACCAATTTGGATTTCCTGTTAATAACGTAAGAATGATGATCGTGAGAGTGAAAATTCTTTGTGAAACTCATAGTGAATATGCTAATAAAAGACTAAATCACTAATCACCTTCCATAAAAATTGCAACTAATTAGGGATACATTTATCTTTTCAGTATTACCACATCAGTCACTGCATAGTTTCACTTTAAATTTTCACCTCTTTATTATTACTCATACGTAAATATCCTCCCCTACAAAAGTGGAATCAGATAGGGATACAATAGTTTTACTTTTGCTTAGAATAGTGAGCTTCATTAATAAATTAAATTGAAGGATCCATAAAAAATGTTTTCCATACTGCACAATTCGGCCCATCTTTGATGTTTTTTAGACTAAATTATTATTTTTCCCTAACATATTATTTTGTACCATTTTTTGGTTCCCGAAACAAAAATCACATCCTTTTGGGATCCAACAAATACAAAATGAACTGTTTAGTGCCAAAATCAGATTCCGAGTGATTTTCAGGTAAACTGAAATTATTTTTCAATATAGTCAGGGGTATTTTTGTAACTTTACGAATTAAAATATTTTCAGTTAAAAATTATCTTAACCTTACCCAAACCCAGGTCGTTTTACCAGAAAAAGGACAGAACCGGGAACCTTTACCCAAATGGGAGGCAAGAGTTCTCCGTTCAGGATAAAGACTTCATGGAAGAGAAGACGATGGAACTCAATGTGTTCAATGATACGAAGAAGGGGAAGCAGAGTAATTTTCTTGGGAAAGTGATGATTTTTGGGAGTACTTTTTCTCCGACGGGTCACAAATTAAAAGTGAGATTGGCTTAAGATTTGGTATGTTGATGGTCCGATTGCTCTTCCTCCGCCTCCAGAGAAGGAAAATGAGATGGAGAAGCCTGGTGCTGCAGAGGAGACGGCGGCGGCACTGACTGAGAAGAAGCCAAAGAAAGAAGAGAAGCAAACAGAGGAGGCGGCGGTAGCGGAGGAAAAGAAGCTGGATGAGGAGAAGAAAAACCCAAGAAGAAAAGGGTACACCCACCACCATTGCTAATCCACCTGCGACTCCACCGCCTCGGCCACTGACGCCACCAACGAAGGAGCAGGCCCCACTAGATCAGACTCCGCAAAAGCTGCGGAGCGAAAAGGCTATGATTCTCGCAGAGGAGAAGGATTAAAAAATTATCCGACTGGATGTGGAGAAGAGCATCTCTGGCGGAATGGACTGGCGCACAGTGGCGTTCAATCTGGTGGACAAGATGCCAATTTTGTACGTCTGGGTGGTGAAGGCAAAGTTAACAAACCCTCTACCGGAGGCAGGTTTTCGCCTTTGACAAGGAAAGATTGAATTCGACATCACTGGAAATCACCGTCTAGACTGAGGGAAAAGCTTTGGCGGCAGAGAATGAAGCTAAAGTGGAAATTTTTAATTGAAAATATTTCTAACTATAAAATTACAAAAATACCCCTGACTATATCGAAAAATAATTTCAATTTACCTGAAAATCACCCGAAATATGGTTTTAGGACCAAACAAATCATTTTGTATTTGTTGGGTCTCAAAGGGACTTGGTTTTGGTCTTTGAGACCAAAAGATGGTATACAAAGATATATTAGGGACCAAAAAATAATTTAGTCTAACTCCTGTATGCTAAATGATGTCGTTCGACGTCTGGATAAAACAAACAAATAGAACAGATCTTCTTCTCCGGGCAAGGGGTGGTGGAAGTAGGAAGCATTTTCTACCAGTGGCTATCTTCCCAGTACTACTGCCTTAGTCATGAATCCTAGGGTGTGCTTGTTGGGAGGTCGCCACCATACCTCTCAAAAATACAATTTATAAGCCCTAAATGCTTCCTAAATACAATTAAGTAGATGGTGGCAAATCGGGATCTTCCACAAAGAAGAGAGATTTTCCTTAGAGTTTTCACATATAACGGTGAATACTACGCTAGATATAACGATATGCATATACATATACATAAAAGCTTGTAAAGATGGGGGGTTTTGGGTTGGTTTTTCTAAGTTATCAATTTAAATACAAGTTAACTAGCAAGCAATGCAAATCTACTAAATATGTAACAACTAATAAGAAGAGTTTAAACACAAGTTATAGACCTTGGGCACAATTGATTTCTACTTCCAAACCCCTCTTATCTATCATTGAAATTACAACCTATTCAATACTTTTACTACTTGTTGTGAAGATAAATATTCTATCCTTCTTTGATAGTAGTTTATAAGAGTGAATTCAACATCTCTTGCTAAACCTCACTAATGAATCCTTTAGTCGATCAATGCCTAAAAGTATCTCATTAATGGCATTAAGTACAAAGAATCAACAAGTTTGGTAACACTTATAAACACTACACTGTGTCTAAGCATTGAACCAATTCATGCATTTACACAAGATTAGTCAAGAGCATTCAATGTTCATAAACCTCTTATTTGCTACACAAAACAAACATGACAAAGAATTTGACATTATCACATTTATGTAGCATTCATCAAATCATCAACCATATTAGAAGTTCTAATGCATGCCTTTGGATTTCATATCAAAAGAAAGGAGAATTAGCTACTTTCTCCAAACCCTAAAACATAATCACACAAGCAATTCATATACTTAAACTTCCAACGCCATTAATGGATTCAACAATCAAATTCAAAGCACAATAAATACACAATAGAGAAATCATTAAATAGATAGAATTGATTCTATGGACCTTGATAAGGAAGCTTCAATCCTTGTCTCCCAAGGAGATTACTAGCCTAGATAATAAAAACACATAAATAAGCTAAAAACTAAGAAAACAAGAAAACTAGGGTTTCTAAGTTGTAAAATTGAGGCTGAAGGGTTCTGAAAAAGGGTGAGATAAGAGAGTATCTATTGTACAAAAAGTTCAAAAATTATATCTGGGCCGAAGATGGTCATCACTCGCGACACATTCTTCACGACTCACAATGAGCAGAGTACTGTCTCGACTCGTGACACATTCGTCGCGATTCTCGACGGTCAGAGTACTCTGCCCTCATATGTTGTCTTCTTTCTTGGTCTAATTGTAGTTGTCTCCTCTTCCCTCTTCACAGTCTTCAAAATGTGGTCTTCATGATATTAAAATCTTCAAAGATAGTCTTCTAAGTTTTCAAAGTCTTCCAATATTTTCCTTGTCAAACAAAATCCCCTAGAAGAGTAATAAAATTGTAAATTCGCTCTTAACTCATCTTAGAGAATTGACAGCAGCGGATAGTCGCTCGTAAAGTCGCTCTTACAAAACTATACAAAGGTGAATCCGAAAAGTCCCCAAAATAACCGTATAAAATGGACAGATCAATGACACAAATCCTTCAGGCAATATAACATTCACAGAATTAACAGCAGTAGTAATATCAATCAGAGAACCTTTGTCACCAATCATGTGACATGAGGCTCCTAAATCCAGAATCCCTGGTAAAGCAGACTTACCTGACCCATGGTCAGACACAACATTAAAATGATTAAATAAATGTAGGGACATATTGCATTGGTCATCAGACAGAGTAAGACCAAAGTCAGAGCGAGCAGGGGTATGGTGGGCGGCTACCGGGGCGTGTCCAGGTGGTGACACAACAGTGCCGACAAAAGGTGTCGGATCTGGGCGGACGCTAGCGGTGGTGCTCGATGTAGTCGGCCTCGTCTTCTTGGATTTCTGGTTCAACTCCTTGAACTAATCTGGTACGTCTTTTAGCTTGAAACATGTATCTTTATTGTGACCCTTGCTATGACAATGCATACAGGTGAGATTGTTGCGATCGGCTGAAGTGAGAGAAACTATCAAAGAACTTGGAGGTGGTGGGACTCGTGCAACATATGCCATAGAGTCAGTCAAAGGCTCGTGAGACCAAATGAAGG
>JAULKJ010314199.1:0-10790 GCA_032355405.1 Rubia balearica | reverse complement strand
TAACTACTACATGTTTCATAATAAAACTTTAATATTGCAACTAAGACCTTTTACTTTTTATTATTCTAATTAAACCCCGTCTTTCCATAAGGTAATGAAAAGACGGTCTTTCCCAATACTTTGTCCATTCGTTTACTATATTTAAAATTAAACTGCCGAAATGACTTATTTACGAATGCGACAAAGTTAAAAATAAAAATTGGTTGACGAAATGCATGCAGTTTTCAAAAAGACATTCGATAACCCTAGCTACTTGCGTAATCATCATCAAATTATTCTTTACATTCGATTAGTGATCTGTGCGTTCCCTGAGAATAGAGGAATTTGCATGCATTATTTATTTACTTTTTGAAAAAGAAATTATCAACATAACACTATCTCCGTCCCAACAGAAAGATATTTGTTAAATTTAAAGTTGACACGTTCTTTGTCATTTTTAAATATCAAAATATGTCATTTTTTATTGAGACGATAAAGAAAATTGTGTCATTTTTTTGAACGGTGATAGTATAATAAGTACGCGTGTTATAAAAGTGCGTAACAGCTTTCATTTTAAACTCAAAATAGTTGCATTTTAACCTATATTGTTTCCCTGCAACTCCCTTTCTGGCCATTTTTCCTCATAAATTATCTATTTTGAAAGTAGAGGGAGATAAATATCTCTTTATTTGTCAAAATTATCTTTTGTTTCTTGGAGAAAATATTTTTTTATTCATTTGAAGTTAACTTATAAGCAAAAAAAAACTTATGAATCCTTCCAAACCCACCATTATTCCGTCAGATAGGTCCGTCGCATTCTCCAGTCGGGTTCGCGGCCGCTGCAATTGCATGTGGAGATAGGGGTAGGGGTAGGGGTAGGGGTAGGACAGGAAGGATTAAATAAAGAGTGGATGGAACTAGGTCGTCGGATTTGAGCCTCTTTGAGCTGTCATCCGATCCACAGGATCCCCATTTGAGCTAGTTTAAATGGGCATATTCTTTAGTTGAGCCTATTAAAGAATTATTTTTTGAGTACGACCGTTGAGACGATTTTTTCATAATTTATAAAAAAAATTAAAGTTTAAACTGTAAACTAGATGAAATTAAGATAAAATTTGAAGGTTACATTAATCTAGTCATAAACTTATAACTAATGCATTTTGCATAATAAATTTTTAATATTACAACTAAAACTTTTTACCTTTCTATAATTCAAATTCAATCCGTCTTTCTATATGCCTATGGAAATGCGGCTTTTCCCAAAAAAATTCCATTAAAGAATTATTTTATTTAAAGTTTTAATAAAAGTTCAAATGTAAAGTATAATACATCAAATTTAAAGTATGAAAACTCAAGTAAACCCGAAGAATAAAACAATTTAAATATCAGTCCAACACATAAAAATATGAAATATGAATAAACATATTACATGAATTATCAATTTGAAAATATTATCATACTCCCCTAGTTCTTTTAAATTTGGCACACTATACATTTTTATATGCTTTTCTACATTATCACATTTTTTTATGGAAAAAATGAATCATATTCAACTAGTTTGTATTCATTAAACTTACTCTCTTGGCCACTCACTTTTCTCCACACAATTCAACTTGTAAAAAATAAAAATCTAGAGTGACAAATTTAAGAAAACAATGTCCATGCCAAAATGTAACACTTATATACAAATCCATTTGGAATAGTCAAACATCAAATAAATACACTGCATTTCACTTATACCTATAAAATCAAAATAGTTAAAATAGATAAAATCAAAATAAAATACACATCAAACTAAAATAGTTTCATATAAGATAAAAAAAATCATAAAATTAAAATAGTTAAACATCCAAATGAAAAGATAAACATATAAAGTATTTACAATACCAGACTGTGTACAGTCTAATATATATTCTGTTTTTTTAATTACACAGTACGAAAACAATTGAAAGCACCGAAATATTCGAAATGATGAAAAAAGATAACGAAAACAATATTCAATTAGCAGATAACTATGGGAGACCAAGAGTGAGCTCCAGATTTATGTCATCAGTTCTCTGCTTCTTTGAAGGGCCTCCAAGCTCTATGGTATCATCACCATCTACAACCTGCAAACATAAATATATGTAATTGTTAATATAAAAAGAATAATATATGAAACATAAGAATTTGGATGAGGTATATACTCCATCTGTTTTCTTAAGTTTGGTGCTCTTTTCAATTTCATGTGCTTTCTTAAATTTGTTATTTTTCTTTTTATGGCAAGAAGTAAATCATTTTCAACCACTCATTACGTTTTTTACTCTTTTCACATAAAGCTTTCCCCATATTTTGACTTGTATAGGAACTAACACCTAAACATGTAGTACAAAACATGGTGAAAACCGGGGGAGTAATTACTTTACCTGCTGATGAGGAGCAAAAAAGTCGTAGTAGGACAAGCCAGGGAAACAGTGATTTTGAGGGAATCCCATCTCTTGTAGCCCTATCTGAGGTGGACCATAACTGTGGCTGTACAAAATTCACAACTTATAACTCTCGTAATTCATTAACTATATAGTGGAGGAAACTAAGAAAGTTAGCTAGGGTTGCAAACCGTATCAGTGGTGGTCGGTCAGTTATCACCTCCACCGGCAATCCTTGTAGCGTCTCCAATTGGTTGTGCATGGGCGGAGGTACACTGTTTGCGGCGATAGGTTGAGCATTATTGAGCATAAGGGGCGGAGCACCACCATTTTGTAGCGCTGCTAAATCTGTAACAAACAATGCATGCAACTCAATTAATATAGAGTAAGAGAGGCAAATTAATTAAACACAATACTTATCATATCCTAATGTACTTAAAATAGGAAAAAGATTATAATTGGTTGCACTCATATTTTGACCTAAATTATATTTAAGCTGGGACAACCAATAAACACGCACATATATAACCACTTAAAATATAATGTTTGGGTAAATAAATGGCAAAGTCTTGAGAAAATCCATTTTTTATGGAAAGACGTGGTTGAATTATAATTATAGAAAGGCAAAAGGTTTTAGTTACAAGATTAAAATTTTATTAGGCAACATGCTGTAGTTATAAGTTTATGGCCAGATTGATGCAATCCAAAAATTATATCTTGATTTCTTCTAATTTAACGTTTAAACATTATTTTTTCCATAATTTATGGAAAGACCGTCTTTCAAGAGACAGATGTTAAACTAATTTTACAATTTAAAATTAAATTTTGGGATAGAGTGGGTTGCATTACTTGCACTACACTTTTAAACTAATTAATCCGCATACAAATATTTAAGAAAAGGGTACGGAGAAAAAGAACGTACCCTTCTCCCGTTGTCGATACACCTGAGGAACAAAACATATAATTAATTGTTTGTGCAAATTACAATAATTATTTGTCTCGGACAAACATACCTTCATACATGTCTACTATTATTAGAAATAAAATGTAATATTAAATTTACCTGTAAATGGCTCCTCACTTGAGTTATTGTTACCTCCTCAGCTTCAATATTCATCAACTGATGAATTCTCATGGGCTTTGCTACTGCAATACAAAACCCCCAAATTAGAATGTTAATCTAAATAATTATAAAAACTATCACAATTTATATGTGCCAAGTAAATCATACATTAATTTGAAATAGTGTGTTTAATTTGAAAAACAACTTACCATTGTACCCACCAGCTAATTGAACCGCGTTCTCGAAACGTTGGTGAAGATTTGAACTCCACCTTATTCTCGGGATCCCTGATCTATTGTACCCGCTCATGTGTCTTTGAGTTGATGGAGATCCGTGCTCCATAACTTGACCTAATTATGTAGATCTCACACTCCGGAGAGAGAAAGAAGAAGACAAGATTAGAGCACCTTCAATTTTATTCATCATTTCATTCAGAAAAGAAGAGAGAAAAATTTATAGAGATTAAAAGATGTAGTCTAATATATGCCTTGCATTACTATTTTTTACTATAAATTTGTGTCGACGTGGTGAAATGATGATTTACAGCATTCTATATAATTAATATTGTAGTGATTTCACCTTTTCTACTTATGATGCAATGTATTAAAAAAATTAGAGAAATTTAAAAAATAATCCTTGATGTAACACCTTTCCAATATAGTTACTGCAATACCTTTTCTATATAATCCTTGATTTTTTAGTTCTCCTCTACTGCCTGCTCCATGCCAACTGTAGTTTGTTGACCATTAATCGTCATTGATGTGTGTCGCACTAAGTAGCATCATTCGTGGAGGAGTTCCGAAACGGTTGTACCAAAAGAGCAGCGAAGGAGCTCTCAAAGCAGCAATGGATCTCTTAGCAAAAATGGAAGAGAAAAATGCAAGGAAGAAAAAGGAGAGATGGAAGAAAGGGGAGGAATTTTGTGAAACACTGATAATTCCATTTCACTGTTTAACTATATTTATAGTAGTTTAAATGAATATTTTAGGACAAATAAATAAATTTAATATTTTAATTTCAATAATTGTATTACTATACTAGTGAAATCAAATTCATTATTAACATTTTGTTACATTAATACAATTAGATTTCATGATTAATGTGAAAATCAAGTATTCCATACGGTCTAATGTATAATCAGTTAGTTTACATAATTAGATTACATAATTAATGAGTAAATTAAGTTTGCCCACTGAAAAAATCAGAAGTTTGACTGGATTGAGAAAGTTTTCTAAGTTGGGATTTCAGTTAGATTTTCGTAATTGTGTTTGTAGATTCAATTTTGGTAAGTAATAAATTGCAGCATAAAAATTTTAAAATTTTGACTGAATTTATATTAAAAAAAATAAATTGGTGTTTCAGTTAGATTTTTCTAATTGTGTTTGTTTCCTAGCATTATTTAATTTTAGTTAGTAATTAATTGCTGCACTAAATTTTTTGAAAGTTTGACTGGATTTTATAAATCTTCCAAATTGGGGTTTCAGTTAGATTTTCCTATATGTGTCTGTCTCATAGCATGGTTCAATTTTGGTAAGTAATGAATTGTTGCACTAAAAATTAGAGAAGTTTGACTAGATTTAGAAGAAAAAAATTCAAATTGAGGTTTACGTTAGATTTTCCTTATCGTGTCTGTTACATAGCAAGATTCATTTTCGATAAGTAATGAATTGCTACACTAAGGGCATGTTCTCTAGAACTTATCAGATCTAATCTAATCTAAATTGATTTGAATTGAACAGAACTAAAAAAATAAGCGTGCCGAAATATAGTAATAAAATGGCTAAATAAAGCTAAATTTCACAAAAATAAATTTTCACTTAATTGATATGATTTGATCTGAACTTATTTAAATCGAACTATATTGAGCTGAATTGAAATGCAGATAATCTCTAGAGAACAGGTCCTAAACTGGTTTTAGGGAAAAAAATCAAATTGAGATTTCAACTAGATTTTCATAATTGTGTTTGTTTCATAGCATGATTCAATTTGGTAAGTAATAAATTTCTGTACTAAATTTTTAAAAGGTTGATTGAATTTAGAAAAATTCAAATTCAAATTGAAGTTTTCTTTAGATTTTCTAATTGTGTCTGTTTCATAGCACAATTCTATTTTTGTAAGTAATGAATTGCTGCACTAAAAATTTAAAGAGTTTGACTGAATTTAGAAAAATTTCCAAATTGATGTTTCTTTTAAATGTAGCTGTATATGTTACATGGCACAATTTAATTTCGGTAAGTAATAAATTATTGTCAACCACACATATGTTATACAAGTATGATACTGAACTGACACGATTCCCTCTCTCCTAAATTTAAATTCAAATTTCAAAGTTAATTTTTCCCCAAAAAATATTATATTTTAAGTGTATGTTCTTGATAAAGTGTATATAGTTAGTTATGCATTTAAGTTGAGAATGTAGTCATCGTATGACTAACAGAGAGATTTCATATTTAGTTTTATTTGTATAATGGCATATCTATAATTGAGTTCGTCTCTTGAAATACAGTCTTTCCATAAACCATGGAAAAACCAAAGTTTAAAATGTAAATTAGAAGAAATGAAGATAAAATTTTTGGGTTGCATGAATCGGGTTATAAACTTTATAACTACTATATGTTGCATAATATAATTTTAATATTGCAACAAAGACCTCTTATATTTTATTATTCTAATTAAACCACGTCTTTCCATAAACTTATAGAAAGACGGTTTTTCCCAAGATTTTGCATTCGTCTTAACATCTATTTTCTAAATACTAAATTATTGTGCAAAATTATTGTGTGTAGTTAGAAATATAGTTGGTCAAATATGAATCGTGAAAAAGTAAATGTGTCATTTTCTCTGGGCGGAGCGAGTGTATTTTCTACAAAATAAAAATAATTAATATGAGGCGGTTCAATTCATGAACCGCTAATGACAATTATGAATTTTATGATTCATTGAACAATCGACGTAAATGACGTTAATGAAATTATTTTATACAACAATTCCAAATAAGCGTTTAATAATTAATTCAATTTAACAATAATTACTTTTAGAGTTACGTGTTAGATTGTTTAAGGTGGCAATTTGATTGTGTGAACCGTCATTAATGAACGAACCAATGGACAATATTTTACGAAACAGATGTCGTAAGTCTAACGATTATATTTACGAAAAATTGGCCGCTCCGTTACTAAAGAATGGATTTTCATGACTCATTTTTCTTCTTCAAAAACAAATTGTGCTTTATATTGTTCTTTCTCAACTAGTGCCTAAAGTAACAATTTGGAACACCGCTTGCCTTTCCTCAAACTTAGGGTGCAAAAACGATACCTTTATTATCAAATCTAATTCTTAGATCAAACTTTCACAAATCAATAATCTTTTAATCCCACGGTATAAAGACGAGTCCCACATATTTTCTATCTTCGTTTCACTATTCGAATTAAGAATGCAAGATATGACGAGAGAGGTGAGCATCATAAGGCTAGCATAAAGTGATCTTATATAATGAACTTCTAGAATGCTCTAACTAAATAGATCGACGATGCCAATCTTATATTCAATCATAACGCATTAAATATTTATTAAACTTGGACACTGACCATTAAAACGACGTGTAAAAGGGAAGAACATGCAACCCTATGATATGAGAAGTGGGGCGATGAATGGGTGTGATGATGTGGGCTAGAAAAAAAAGAAGATAGGAATTGTAGAAGAGTGCAACAGTAATTTTTTAAATAAATTAAATAATTTATGAAAAGGTTTTTCCGTTAGATGTTTAAGATGATGGAAGACAAGATGATAGAAGTAAAACATTATAAAACTACATTGATTTAAAATGATGCAGATTCAGATCATGACAACAATTATCCCTTTTGTTCATTCTCCAATGTGCAGATTGGGGTTCTGGAAGACACCAAATCATCAACTATGAACCGTTGGTCACCATGATTTACCATCTCATCACTATGTTGGGGGGGGGGGGGTAGGGTTTGAAAGGTCAGGGTCTCACTCTTATAAACTAAATCAAAAGTCGGGATTTGTATTGGACACAAAATCTAGACCTACTAATTTGCCAGACCTAAATTCCCATGATTTAAATGTCTTAGATCATGTACAATGGAGAACCACTTACAAACCACTCAAATCGTTTCAATTAATTAAATAATCAACTTCTCTCCTCCACCTCAGCAATTCAAACCACAATTAAAACACTCCATTTTTTTTCTCCACAATGGTGAAAACCACTCTCAAACCACTCCATGGACCCCACTTGATTCTCTCTATCATACACATTAATTCTATCTTTAATAATTAATTTAAATATATTATTTTACTGAAATTATATTAAAATGTAAAATTTAATAATACACTTTAACGTTATAATTCATGTTCATTTTCCAGTTTTACGTTTTAATTTTAGTATTTTATTCTTGTTCAAAGATTAATGTTATGCACTTTGTTTTTAATTGTATTGTCGTTTAATAATTTTTTCTATCATCCTACTCATTATTTTTACTTTTAATATTTAATTCAAATAAATTTACCAAAAAAATAAATTTAAATGTAAAATTCAATAACACACCTATAATTATTGAATTGGATTTTATTTTTTCAAATTTCATTTCTGAAATTAATTTCAATTTGTAAAATTTATTATATGAACCATAATTAAAAAGAACCATATACATATTTTCAAATAATGTAATTTTGATTTTTAAACAGAATCAAAATTTAATTTCATTTTTTAATAAAAATCATAATTTTAAAGAAAATTTTAAGAATTTTTTAAAAAAAAATCCGATTTTTAAACGGCTACATTAAAAAAGGCTCATGGGTTTGGTTGTTTCAAACCCCTTTCAATCCCCCACTGTGGGTATTAATTGTCCATATTCGGTTCTCATTTTTAATTCAACCCACTCTAAAACCCCATTGTACATGCTCTTAGGACTAGTGAGGGGCTACTGAGTGCTGACGTATCTCCTTCTTGTTGAGTTTCTGGCTGAGCTTGAAGCCCATTTTTTGGGGAAAAAGTGGTATTGATACTCCCTCCATCCCAATTTAAATAGCACAACAATCATTATTACGCAGTTCAAGAAATATGTTCGGCCGATAATATCTTTACCTACGTATAATAACGGTAAATAAAAAAGTTACATTTCAGAAATTTCGTGTTGCGACGAATTGAACAATATCACATATTTATATATTATTGTTCATATATCTATTCAAATATGCGATCAAGCGTTGCTTTTGGAACAGTTTCCCAAAAGCAACCCTGCAATATAAGCAGGGACAAAGGGAGTAATGTTTATTGAGATTATGGGATATATTTTTAAAAGAGTGGTTTTTCTGAAAGGCAACCCGTCCATAAGCTCATGAAATATGAGCAGTCCACTGTATTTTTTACTTGTACACCGTATTTGTTAAATTATGTACTAAATTTAGATACATAATATTGCTTGTTTTAACTTTTAAAATATAATGTTTAAATTTTATTTTAAAAAATACAAGTCATAGGCTTTGGTTCTGGAGTCCACCGGAGAGAACATATTTTTGAAAAAAATTATTATGAAATATAAAATCTCAGAATAATACAAGAAATATTTAAATAGTACAATGAAACCATTGAATGATAAAAAAGGAAATTCAAAAATAATTCTGAAATAAAACAAAAATCGAAAATACTCAAAAACAGTAAATTGCACCTTAAACGAGCACCGGCCTCGCCTGATTCTGACACGAGACGCAAAAGCCACCTTTACGGTAAATGTGATAATTTTTTATATATGAATATTGTGCTCAGTTTAAAATCAAACTCCAAAATTGATGGCTTTCTGAAATGGTGTTATGGATTCTGCCGTGCACATGCAAAAGCCTTCAGCTTATGCAGACCATCTTCGCCCTAGTTATGCTTGTCATCTATAGAAGGCTATATATGGCCCCCTTGAATTTGGTTCGACAGTTGAATATTGTTATGCTTTTACGTGCGTCCACTGTTTTTTATTTACTCTCTAGGTTTCCAAGAAGCTCGGATTCTTCCGTTCATGATTGTTTTATCAAGAGTTCTCAATAACATATCTCGGTCAATTGCATTATTTCCATTATTTCCACCGACCTTTTCTTGGGACATACCAAGTATTCTCATGCAACTCTTGCTATTAAGGAATATTCAGGCACTATCTGGGCTCGTTGTCTCGAGACACAATACTTCACAAAGGGCTATGCCATTTTTCCTGATCGTCTCTTGCTCTAGTTGTGAGTTTGAGTTCGTTTGGTTCTGCATCTTCTTCGGGAGCTCTATGTTGCTTGTGCTTACCTCCTCTAATACAGTATGACAATAGTATTTCAATCTTCTTACCCCGGAATCATATTGACATTAACTATCACTTTGTTTGAGAGTTGATGGATTCAGGTAGTGGTATTCTCGTCCGTCATTTGAGTTTTTTGTTTCAGTTTCCAAAAATTGTGCATATTATAATCATGCTCTTCACTTGAGGGAGGATGTTCATGTAAACAAGGCTCATGCTCCTTATAACATATATTAAGGGTTTATTCCTTGTACATTGTATTATATTGATGAATGCAGAATCATCCAACTTGTTGGTTCTCACTCCTTCCTTTAGAATCAACACTAGTAAAGAAATAGTCATTAACGGATTTGTTGCATGAGGCAGAATTGTCGTTTATTCAGGTTCCGAAGTTGGAATCTTCCAATTTAGAATGTAAGCATCTCTAATGGCTATTGAACCGGAGTCCTTCCATAGCCTTTAATTTCACGAAATTAATTAAATTCCCAGAAGTTCTCCACTACAGATTTCCAGAGTTCCCCCATCTTATCCCAAGATCTCACCTCCCTGATTTTCCTAGTTTTACATGTGACAAATATCTCCCCCGTTTTCCTCTTCCAAATCCCAAATTTTCATATTTCCAAATCAAAAATCCCAAATTACTTCCTCCCCCGATTGAATTCTCCTCTCTCCATTCTCGAGCGACAAGTCACTGCCACCACCACCATTGCTATGTTTCCCACCCACAAGACGTCGGGGACACGATGTTGGCGGAGAATCAAACGGAAAGCGTCTAAGCATATGAAGGTTAATTTCGAAGCCTTTTAGGGATATGGTGTTCATTGTTAGTGTTAGTTTTTAGGGAAAAGTGCAAAATTGACCCTATAAGATTGTGAAAGTGCATGAATTACCCTATAAGATTGTCAAAATGTTCAATTTTAACCCTTGGTCAATTCCGGCGTTGACCGATACAAATTTGGCATTGACTGATAATGAAAAGACAAAAATACCCCTGGACTTAAACCTACAATTGAAATGACTATTCTATCCCCCTAAACCCTACTACTT
>JAULKJ010314190.1:0-10790 GCA_032355405.1 Rubia balearica | reverse complement strand
AAATGACAATTCACAAAACATACGCATCATGGGTGGTTGTCGTTGATGTAGAGTCATCCGCTCGTAAAAGTATAGAAAAGGCATGCGTCATTTTCTTCCCCTTCTCAATTTCCGTACTTATTTTTTATGTTTTTTTTCCGAACCATTGATCAATTTACTATGTTCATTATCGTCTGATTTTTTTCTCATGTGCATACTATCACACCTCGATCATTTCTTAGCAATTTATGCAAATATTTTGCAATTACAAGCTTAAACATTTGTGTAAATATTTTGACAAAGTTCATAATATTTTTTAATCTAATATTAATTTTGTAGGATTTATATTTTACTTGAGCAGTTAGGTCGCAACATATTATTTTAGTGAGCAATTTGTGCAAATGAAATATTGCACAATCACGAGCTTAAAATTTTGTGCAATGGGGTGTGCATATGGGTGGCAAATGGGCGGTCAGGTCGAATACGAGTCGGGTAATATGTGTTGTTAAAAAATATCGGTATGACCCATTTCGACTCGTTTTATGGTGAGTCAAAAAAGGGTTCAGGTCACAAATGAGTCGGATTGAAATGCGCTAACCCCACAGGTAAAAAATTATTCAACTCACAGGTCAAAAATAGGTAAAATTGCTGGTTTCAACCCATATATGAACTCACATTGGTTTATAAACCAACCCATATGGGTACAACTCCCTTGTTTAAACTCAAATAGTGATCCATATGGGTTTAAATACCAACCTATATGGGTAAAACCCGCGGGTTTCAACCTATATAGTTATCCATATAGATGTATATACCAACCCATATGGGTAAACTCATAGATTTCAACCCATTTATTGACTCATATGGATTTATTACAAACACATATGGGTAAACCCAAAGGTTTCAACCCATATGGATATAACCGCGGTCCACCTGCAAACCCAACCCACCAAACCCATATTTTTCAAATGCCCATTTGACCAGTTACCCATCAAATCTTCATTTAATTTAATAATCTACCAACAATCACAACAATAAAAATCATTTTGCATACTTACATGGGCCTAACAACTTCAGCCCACCAAGAAGCCAATAACCAGTTCAAATTTATTTACAATTTTCATTCGTAACAACAATATTCTAATTTTAGAATGATTAAAACAAATCATTCATAACACACAAGTCTTTTTCAGTTTTTAATGATACTATTATTAAAACTTCGCCCATCTGTTAGGTTAAACATTAAGGGTTGAATAACATTAAAATAACATTCAACAGATAAATTATAATTTCAAGTTGTAAGATTAAAGTACAAAAAAATAAATACTGATTTAACTACAAATGATATCTAATAGAGAAGAACTTCAACAATAAAAAACTATAGGCCCGACATCATTGACAAGCTCGAAGTAGAGGGTATCCCCAACCCTAAGTTCCTCAGCCTAAAGAATCTGCTTAAAACCCTTCAGCGTCAGGGTCTTCATCATTCGGTTCCCCAAGTAATGCATGTGGTACCCCTTTTCGTTGCACCAAAGAACAATAGGCAACATGTAGGGCGACATGAGCTCCACAATCTGGCTAGACACATACAGAATTTTAAATAGAAGACCACATTCAAAAAAATATGAAAGTAATTTATAGAAATGCAATACAATATACATACGTATATATAGATATTTTTTTTAACACCCCCAATTCACGACCTACCTGCTAAACGCAAATATCGGTTTGGACATGGGTGTGTTACCAAGAATCCACTGGGTCAGATTACTTAAATGTATTAATGAGCAAATACAATTTATGCGGAAGCAAATTTATAAAATCCAAAACCTAACGTACTATTACAGTGAAAGTCTCAATACAAGTATTAAACTAGAGTTTTACGTTAATATCTATACCATATACTAAAAGAGAAACTCCTTGGTCAAACGTAACCCCACATTTAGTCACATCATATTTAACAAATATTTTACAAGTGGCACCTTCTAAACTTCACAAATTAATTAATCATTTCATCATTGATTTGAAAATTGTTACATCTCTCTTATTCTTTAATATTTCCATCTTTCTCTCTCCACTTTTGCTTATTCCATAACATTTAATACTCCTTATTCCATATGATTCATTGAAAAAAAAATGTATTCTCTCAATACATAATCAATTGATTTATTTAAACTAATTTTTTTCCAGGAATAAATTGGAATACGTTGGAATTGCCAGTATATTGCGAAAATAATTCCATTATGAAACTTAGATATCAACAAAGGTTGAGTTAATTTATAAAAAAATAAAATATTAATATATATAATTTTATTCTCAATACTGCATCGTGTATGATTCTCATATAAACATAATAAAACTTTATTAATTATTAAAATTATAAATTATGTTCAATTAATCATTTTTGTTCATAAATCCATGCATTGGCACGGGTATTATCTAGTTTAACATAAATGTAATACAGCCTAACCAAAAGATTTTAAAGGTCCGTCCAAGATCCTTCCTCAAAAGAAGTAAAGGCACCATTGCACTTCACTTTAACTGTTCAGCAACACCCATTACCAAGTTCCTTGCTTAGTGAGGTTCCAACACAAATATTTACCAAGTTAAATTTAGCGATCACATAAAGCAAATAGTCAAATAATTCCTAGGTCATAGTAAAAGGATACAGGTGGGATATGCAAGAACGCAGTCAACACTACAAGAAACAACACCTTTTACCTCGGTTCTACAGGGGTTTTTACCTCGGTTTTTGTCCCTTAAAAAACTGAGGTAAATGTAGGTGTAGTAAAAAATACATTCTTTTACCTCGGTTCATAACGAAGGTAAAAAATATTTTTACCTCAGGTTTTTCATAAAATAACCAAGATAAAAGGTGAAACCAATTGAATTTCTGAAACCGTAGTAAAAAAAAGTTTGGAGCAATAGAGGTACGACTTTGTGCAGAACTGCGGCAAAAACTATAGGCACGACACTGATGCAACGTCGCACATTGCATTTATGGAATTAAAAAAAACTACCAAAAGCTTAATGGACATCGATTATACTTTCGGTAGTTCGCAGCCAATATCGAAACATAGAGAACTGAGTAGAAATTTATTATACAAAACATATGCTTTTTTCTATGGAGATTTCTTTAAAGCGAAAAAGATATATTTCAACAAAACATATTATACAAAATATACAGGTTTGTTATACAAAAGAGATTCTACAAACGTATTATTTTGAAGCGGCTTCGCCAGGCTGAGCAGGGAGTTAAAGAGGACACCAGAGATGCTGGTGGTGGGGCCAAAGAAGACCCTGGAGAAAGCTGGTGAAGGGCGGGTATGGAAAGGCCGGAGAAGGGCGATGAGGGTGGCACGGTCGGAGAAGATGCCAGAGAAGGTCGGATTTGGAATGCCAGAGGAGATCGGATCTGGAACATCGGGGGAGGTCGGATGGAACGCCGAATGAGATGGCGGAGCAGCGACAATCGCCGACAGAGAAGGAGGAAGGAGGAAGGAGAAGGAGGAAGAGAAGGTGGGAGTTAAATGAGAGGGATATTTGAGTTGTGTTCAAGAAGAAGGCTTCTTCTATATATACTATGGTTTAGGTTAATAGTGTTTGGGCTTAGGGCTTAGGTTTTTTGGGCTGATTTGTAGTTACTTTATGAATAGAATTAAACATATTAATGTGAATATTGAAGTTTTTTTTTCCAAAAAATGATGAAGAAAATTTTGAATACAACTTGTATATTGGAGTAATTTGATATTGACCTATTTTAATATTAATTTTGTGGATATGAATATTATAAATTGATATGAATATTCTTGTGAAAAATCTGGATTGTGGAATTAAAATATTTGACCGAATGAAGGGATCTGCAAACCCTCACCAAGTCGCACAAACTAATCACCAATTAGCCCTCGGAATTGATGCTCAACTCAAAAAATTTCTCGTTAACTTTTCTACAGGATTAACTCACAAATAAAGCGTTCTTTGTTCACTAACTAGCCCGCAAGATTAGTTAACAAATCGAAGGTATTGATACTTAATTAACCCGCAGGATTAAGCAACAATGAAGATTCTCGCAAGCAATGGGTATAACTAAAAAATTCTGAATATATGATTGATAAAATGGTTTAAAAATTAGTGGATGCCTCCCTTATATATACGGTGAAAATCGGCATACACAAAGAATACTGAATTAGTGGATGCCTCAAATATGATTGGTCTTCTTTGTCCTAAACTAACTATAATTAAATATCCTAATCTAATTCTAAATAGACTAAAAAATATTCTCTGCTGCAAATTAAATGGCATGGCCAAAAATAACAAATTAACTAACAAGGAAACTAACTAATAGTATTCAACCAAAATTTACCTATTACGAGGCCCATCCGACCAAATGTAAATTTATAAATCTTGGCTTCTTTCTTCTAGGCTTCATGAAACAAGGAGTGATATTAGTATATTTTGGTTTTCCCCATCTCTCACTTGACTTTAAGTCAATATTACATAACCTCACTAAAAAATTCAGTGGGAAAAAGAGTATTGTGTATTATTGGCCAAAGTCTTCTAGGCTTTTCTCGAATGATATTAAACTGTTTTGCTTACCTCTTCATGCGCGATGTATTCAGATTAAAATTAAAAATTTATTGACAATGTCGTGAATTCACATGCACCTTTCATATGTCGATTGCCTTTGATATTCGTATCATAAATATTATTATTGTTATAATAAAATTACAAAATATTTGATATAATCATATTTTTACGTGGCTACTATTTTTGATAATTTTTTTTAAAAAAACTCATGTAATAATATGTAATACTAATAATGTTACATTTGTGATTCAGATTAGTTTACCTAAAATAATAAGGTATAATTTTTTTCAGTAGTTGAACTTTAATAAATTTTACAAAAATATAACAATATATATATATATATATATTTACAATAGAAGAGGAAGATATGGTAATAATATTCACTAAGAAGAAATGTAATTTAAGGAGAAAACTTTGAATTTATCCTCAAATAAAGACTCAACCGTCTATTAGTTGAAATCAAACCTTCTCTTCAGTGTTTATATACTGAAAAGTCAAGTAATGGTTGACCAGTGATTAGTTGAAAGCAAACATTTTCATTAAATGTTTATATATGGAAAGTCAAGTAATACTAATAATGTTACAGTTGTGATTCATATTAGTTTAATTAGAATGATAAGGTATAAATTTGTCTGTTTGTAGTAGTTGAACTTTAATAAATTTTACAAAAAAATAACGATATATATTTAATAAAGAAGAGGAAGATATGGTAATAATATTCACTAAGAAGAAATGAAATGTAAGAAGATTTTTTTGAATTTATCCTCAAATAAAAACTCAACCGTCTATTAGTTGAAATCAAACCTTCTCATCAGTGTTTATATACTAAGAGTCAAGTAATGTTTGACCCATGATTAGTTGAAGCCAAACATTTTCATTAAATGTTTATATGTGGAAAGTCAAGTAATGATTAGTATTTATGTATGGAAAGTCAAGTAAGGGTTGATCGTTGATTCCTCAAGGTATAACCTTTTCTTTAGTGTTTTTGTATGGAAAGTCGAGTAAGGGTTGACCGTTGATCAATAAAGTACTAACCATTTCATTAGTGTTTATGTATGGAATGTCAAGTAAGGGGTGACCGTTTATTAGTTAAGTTATAACCTTTTCATTAGTGTTTATGTATGGAAAGTCATGTAAGGTTTGACTGCTAATTAGTTAAGTTCTAACCATTTCATTAGTGTTTATGTGTGGAAGGTCAATTAAGGGTTAACCGGTTATTAGTTAAGTTATAACCTTTTTATTAGTGTTTATGTATGGAAAATCAATTAAGGGTTGACCATTGATTAGTTAAGTTATAACCATTTCATTAGTGTTTATATATGGAAAATAAATTAAGGGTTGACCATTGATTAGTTAAGTTATAACCATTTCATTAGTGTTTATGTATGGAAAGTCAATTAAGGGTTGACCATTTATTAGTTAAGTTCTAACATTTTCATTAGTGCTTATGTATGGAAAGTCGAGTAAGGGCTGACCGTTGGTTAGTTAAGTTATAACCATTTCATTATTGTTTATGTATGAAAACTCAATTGAGGGTTGATCGTTTATTAGTTAAGTTTTAACCTTTTCATTAGTGTTTATGTATGGAAAGTCAAGTAAGGGTTGACCGTTGATTAATTAAGTTCTAACAATTTCATTAGTGTTTATGTATAGGATGTTAAGTAAGGTTTGACCGTTTATAAGTTAAGTTCTAACCTTTTCATTAGGGTTTATGTATGTAAAGTCAAGTAAGGATTGACTGCTGATTAGTTAAGTTCTAAATATTTTATTAATGTTTATGTATGGAATGTCAGGTAAGGGTTGATTGTTGATTAGTTCAGCTCTAAACAATTCATTAGTATTTATGTATGGAAAGACAAGTAAGGGTTGATCATTGATTCCTTCAGGTCAAACATTTTCATTAGTGTTTATGTATTAAAAGTCAAGTAATGGTTGACCGTTAATTAATTAAGTTATGATCATTGCATTAAAAAAATAAAGTTTATTTATTGATATTTGATTTTGATCATATATTAACTGAACTAAGTTTAATTTATTGATATTTGAAAATATTGACATAAATACATAGTTAAAAGTATGGTTATAAAAAAATAAAAAATTCAAAAGAAATGGAGTGGCATAACAAAATTTACAAAATTTAATTTTTGTTTAAAAATAAATTATACTATTAATATATACTTATATACATTCACTTATTTTAAATCATCCATACACCAAGTGTTATTTAGTTATTCATATACTAATAAATAAAATATTAATATTAATAATATAATACAAAGGGTGGGTGAATGTGAATTTGCGAATGTATAAGTTTAATTTTTTAATATTGAATATTAATTTTAGATTGCATAAATAATATTACTATTTTAAAAAATGGGCCTAAGTAGGAATATGACTCTTGACAGTGAGAGGGACGTGCAAAGTCGGTTACAAAGACATCCGACGTCGAGAAAGGCATGCCATGTCGGTCATTCTTGTCTGTAAGAGGGTCATGCGACGTCGGTCAACCACGCTGGTAAGTGAGAAAGGCGTGCAACGTTAGTCATTTTTGTCTGTGATAGGGTCATGCGATGTCGGTCCACCACGTCGGTCATTGAGAAAGACGTGCAACATCTGTCATTCTTGTCCGCGACCAGGTCATGCAACGTTGGTCACAGAAACAACCGACGTCAGTAAGAAAGAAAGGCGTGCGACGTCGGTCATGTCAGACTTTTTACCTTGATTATTTTAAAACTGAGGTGAAAAGTGTACGTTTGACCTCGGTTTTTCAACCAAGGTAAAAAAAAATATTTACTTCAAAAAAAGAACCGAGGTAAATAACTTTTTACCTCGGTTATTTGCCCTTAACCAAAAAACCAAGATAAAAGGGGCGAAGTAATAGACCATATTTTTTGTAGTCCAAGTTCCTATATGGACATAGTGACTAGCGTCAGGGCATAAACCCTTCAATAATGTCCGAAGGCTATCACAATCTAGAAATCCATACTTGTCAACCACACCCAATATGTTCAATTACATGGTCGTATCAGAAATTCAGATGGTTATGCCAGCTTACCAAAAACTCCGCAGGTAGTTGTTCTAGTCATACGGTCCGGTCTATACTGTTCCCCGCCGATTTCGACCAAACTACCATTGATGTCGGGGACCCCGATAAAAACAGACAAATAATCTAGTAGCACGCAGCCAAATTTGACAAGGCAAGATAAAGTACAAGTCAATCATTCACATAATATCAAGGTAATTAAATTCACATAGTATCACAATATTTTTAAAAAAATTAAAACTCACCAAAAGTGAGGGGATTTTATTAGACTCCCAAACCTTAATGAAAAAGAAAAAAAAAACTAAATCATAGTATCCACAAATTGATGATTACATGGTGAGCGACTTCCTTATATGAAAGCCTCTAAAAAATTCCTTTCCATTTTGCCTCCACAAATTCCTTTCCATTTTGCCTCTACAATAATTAGTCATAGTGTGATAAAGTATACACCATGCTTAATTATTATGAAACCAAATAATAGACATGAAAAGAACATAATATTATTGACCATTTCATGTAATATTTAGAATTCTAAACGAACACATTTAAATTTAACAGGCATAAAATAACATACAATAATAGAATTTAATTCAATTTGTGTTAGAGCGATGAAAACACTCACCTCAATAAAATGCAGACGCATTCGTAATTTACTGAACTCCGTCGTTCTTATCGAACAACTAAACTTTTTTGTTATTGATTTGGATAGGAGAGATAATTTCTTTAACTGGAATTATGAAAAAAAAGACACGCAGAGCTTTTCCAACTCCAAGCTTTGCTCAACTGATAAATGCCCTGGACAAATTCTGAAGTTTTGTTTTGTCTTTGTATTTAACTATATTTATACTACTTAGTAGTACCGCCTTAGTGCATGAGACGTACACTAGTCCCATTTCCCACATTGCATAAGGCTAATCAGCCATTTCATTGTATTAGGAATTGACACGTTATACTTTTACTTTACTTGTCCATTTCATGCATTTAAAAAAAATATTTGTCATGTTTTTTCATTTTTCTCTTTTTATTAATTACAATTTATATTTATCTATTTTTTCGTTTATTTTTGATATTATATTTATTTTTAATCTATCATTATTACTTTTTAATGCTTGTAATCAGATAGAAAACTACCATTATGATATTTTCAGTTGTCATTTCGATATTACTGCATCTTTTCGGCAATAACAAATTGATTATAGGATTTACAATTTATTTTATAATTATCTAATTAATAATTTAACCTACTATTATTGTAATCAACAGTTAAATGTGTGAATTTTATTTCTTGTTTTCTCTGTATCTTGACTTATTATAACTCTGCATCTATTTCTTTAGTTTTTGCGTTTATTTCCTGAATACGTATCTTTACCTAACGTAATAAAACTGAATTTTATAATAAAGTTAATGTTTTGCATTATCTAAAATCTTCGTGGTGTTAAATTTTAAATACTATTTTAAAATTTCCTTAGCATTTAATTTTAACATTTATTATAATTAGGTGTAATCCAGGTATGAAAAATAAAACCGAATAATTTTAGTTTAAACTTAACTATTACCTACGTGCTGAATTCGTTATTCATTCAAGGGTTATATATATATATATAACCTATTATATAATCATCCTAGATGGCTTGCAAGCTGAGTCGATACGCAACTAGTCCGATTGAGGGACCTCAATGGGACCAATGTACCTAGGCTAGCTTTCCCTTCTTACCGTGCTGGACTAAACCATCTTCAGAGGTTACTTTTAGAGATACTAGATCATCAATTCCAAACCTCAAGTCTCTTATTTGGCAGTCTGAATAGCTTTTATGTCGACTCTGAACTATTTTGCAGATGCTGCCTTCTCGTCCTGACATTTTCCTAATGTATACTTGTAAGTGGGAGAATCCTTTACCCTCCAACTTCTTCCCAAAACCCATAACACACCTTCTGAGCATATCCTCTAGTGTTTGGATTATTTTCCCCGACTTTCCATCTGACCGTGGGTGTGCGGTAGTACTAAAGTTTAACCTAGTTCCCATTTCTATTTTTAGTTACTTCCAGAATCAAGATGTGAATCCTTGGGCCCTTATTCGACACAATAGTTATAGGCACCCCGTGCAACGTAACGATATCTCGGGTATACATCATTGCTAATCTTTTAATAGAATACTTAATGTCTATCGACAGAAAATGATCTAGTTTGGTCGTTTATCAGTTACCAACTTAATCGCATCATAACCATTATGAGTCTATGGTAATCCTATCACAAATTTCATCATCAAGTGACCTCACTTCCACTTAGGATTCCTAATGATTGTAATAACCCTGATGGTTTCTGATGTTCAGGTTTTGCTTGCCAACGTACAAAGCATCGGGCATTGAATTCTTCAATGTCCCTCTTCATGTTGTCCTAACAATACTTCTATTTCAGGTCCCAATACATTTTTTCCCTCCTGATGTACCGTATATATTGGACGGATGGCTTCCTCTAGCACCGTTGGCTTGATTTTTATATCTCGAGATGGTGTTTTCTAACACTACTTTCAAGAACCTATTACTGTAAATTTCAAAGTCTGTAACTTACCTTCAGTATCGAGCTCAATCTTCTTTATTAAGGACTCCTCGAATTGTTGAGTCTTTTTTCCCTCGATGAGTAAAATAGACTATACTCATAAGTTAAAGAATACAACTCGGTTAGGCTTAACCTCAAAGTTCCGAATTTCTTTCTGAAATAAAATCTGTCTCCCTCACCATAATATGCGCGAGATTTTCCTTCCTGCTTAAGGCGTGTGTCGCCACATTCGCCTCACGAGGAGATAATTAATCTCACAATCATAATTTCCTAAAACTTCATCCACTTATGTTGGCGCACATTTAAGTTTATTTGAGAGTACAGGTACTTCATATTCTTATGGTTAGATGTTACCTCAAATGTGACTCTATATATATAGTGTCATATTCAAGATCCTTATGATCTTGAATATCTCGAAGTTCACTTGAATAGAGAGGAAGTTTTCACAGTTTCTTGTTCCAAGTTTGTATGGGCTTAAAAATTGTTCAAAAACTTTTCAAAAATAAAAAACAAAGGGTTTAGAATCCGTGTATTTCAGATCGGAAATTTAGGGTTTGAAAAATTCGGATTTGGGGCTATTTTGTAGTTTTCAGAAAGTTTGGGGGCTGTTTTGCAAATTCTGAA
>JAULKJ010314180.1:0-10791 GCA_032355405.1 Rubia balearica | reverse complement strand
TACAGCACCAATACCAATACCAGAAGCATCACAATGTATTTCAAAAGTGTTAGAGAAATCAGGTAGAGCTAAAACAGTAGCATGACACAATCGAGATTTCAGGGTTTCAAATGCACGCTCTTGTTCTTCACCCCAAACAAAATATTACGTAATTATATTTTAACCACACCCAATATTTTTGTCTGAACCAATTTTTTGAAATAAGCATTCGCATTCATAACAAAAATGAAATAAGAGTGAAACTAAATTTGAAATAAAATTGGAAATATCCTATGTAAGTGGGCTTTATATTTATATTGCACTTGTCTCCCATTTGTCGCTCGTGCTGCCAATCTAAATTTGTGTGTATTTCGCTGCACACTTCTCCACATAAAAGGTTAGTGTGTTGGAAGTAGTGCGACACAATAGTAGTTGCATTCTAGCACAAGACTGCATGGTTAACACCAACTCGTGACAGTTACAATCTCAGCTTCAATAGCAAAAATAGCTACAGTAGATTTCTATGCATTAGTAACCAATCTAATCCGTAGAAATGACAATTGAAATTAATGATTTTTACCACAATGGTAGAGAAAGTCTCTGGAAAGGCGGACTTTCCATAAGTTTATAGACAATTCACAATGATTTTTACCGTAAATGTTGTATTTTTTATTATAAAATTTATATATTGTATTGTAAAAGTTAAAACAACTAATAATATGTATTTGAATGTGAAAATGTATAAAAAAAATATTTTCAAAACTTCAAAATTTAGTATGTAATTTATCAACTACAGTGTATAAGGTAAAAAATAAATGGTCTGTTCATAAACTTATAGAGAACTCGCCTGTTGGGAGACCCACTCTAACAAATATACGATAGATTTTCTATTGAATACTAACAAATGTAACACCTAAAAATTGAGATGGGTGGAACAAAACCCTGTGTTTTCAGATGATTGTTGGCTAACTAATTGAATTTTGTAAAGCAATCAACCTCAAAATGATGGGGATCAGGTAGGATAGATGTGGTGTAGACTAATTAATTAATTGCATCTGTTTTTAAACTTATTTTACCTTCTATATTTAGGATGTTTTATTACGATTTTAACGGCTATTTTACTGAATTAGTAAAAACCCTAATTTTATGCTCTTCCTAATATCATTGGCATTTTGATTTAGTATTTTCTAGCGTCATTTAATAATTATATATTTTTTAGTGTGAACCTGTTAGAGTTAGTAGAATGATTGAGTTTGTCTCTGATTGTATTAGCTATTTAAAGGTTACAAGTGTTAATCTAGAATGCACAAAGAATATTCTAGATCCATAATTATTATACACCATCACCCCCTCAAATGAATCATGGAAGCAAAGTCATGCAAAGTTTGGACTAAAAAAGTCAAAAAGAGGGCGAGACAAGTCCTTGGTGAAGATGTCTACAATTTGTAGTGATGAGAAACATGACGAGTGAGCAATTTTCCGAGAAGACAAGTTCGCAAACAAAATAATAATCGATGTTGATATACTTCACTCCCTTATGTGCAATCAGATTCTGCGTCAGAAATATGGCATTGTTATTGTCACACAAAATTTGAGGTGGCGGGGACAAATGCGAAGATCTTTTGATAAGTTGCATATCCAAGCAAGCTCAACAGTGGAATTGGCCATAGCACAACAACATAAGAAAAAAACACTAAAAAAACCTTATGTCACCCAAAATTACAAACATCAACTCGTATCACCTAGAACTCACCAAGAAAATGAAAAACATCAAAATGAAAGAATAAACAAAGAAAAAAAATCAACCCATATAACAAAAAAAACTACAAAACATCGACTCATATCAACTAAAAATCGTCTGAAATATGAAAAATATCAATATGAGAAAAAAAAATAAAACATCAATAAAAAACCACGGTACCTCAAGAGTATGAATTATTCTTTCAAAAAATCATAAAACGTCAATTTTTTTTTAAAAAAACTAAAAATATCAACCTATATCACCAAAAAGGTACAAACATCAATTTATAACACTTGAATCTCATTCGGAAAATGAAAAATATCAGCATAAGAAAAATGATACAACAAACATCAAATCGTGTTACCAAAACCTCAGCAGGAAAATTAAAAATATCAATATAAGGAAATTTAAAAAACTATAAATATCAATGCATATCACCCAAAAAAATTACAAAATATCAATGCATATCAATTAAATCTCACCCGAATAATAAAAAATATCAACATAAGAGAAAAAGTTACAAACATCAATAAAAAGTTACAGTACCTCAACAATAAAAAACTACAAATATCAATCCACATCAGCCAAAAAAAGTTACAAAACATCAACGCATATAAATTAAATGTCACCCGAATAATGAAAAACATCAACATAAAAGAAAAAAACTACAAACATGAACAAAAATCTACAGTATCTCAACAATATTAAAAAACTACACTATAGCAAGGCAATGCTGCAATTTGACAGAGTCGAAAAGATTTTTCCGGCGGAAGAAGAACCGTGGTGGTTTTGCGCGGCGGAGCGAAATTCCAGTAGAAATATGGCTTGAAACAGGCAATAATCATCGGTCGGAAGCAGTATCCGATTGGAGGTGGAGAAAAAAATAAAAATTCTGATATTTTTGTGTTATATATAGCATTTTTATAATTGCACAGCAGGTCCCTAAATTTATGATGCGACAGTGTCATTTTTACTTGTATATCTTTGACAGAGGCGGCAAATATAACGAGTGAAAATTTATTTACAATGTGGTGGCCGAATATTTTTTGGCAGTATAGGATACTGTAGCTCTTTCTGGGGGAGGACACAGGAATGGCAACATAAAAGAAGATGGGCAATGTTAAACAAAGTACTAGTATGATTTTTTTCTCTTCCGACAACCAAGAGTTTATTTAATTCATATATATAGTGTATTTTTCTTATTGTGAAAGTCTAAGGGTAGGCGGTTTTTCTTTAAATTTATGGACAATCCACAATACATGTTACCTTAAATATTTTAATTTTTTATATAAAATTTAAATATTGTATTTTAAAATTTAAAACAATTAATAATGTGTATTTGAATGTAAAAAAATAAAAAATAATATACATAACCTAAAAAATATTTTTTGTGCAGTTTATAAGTTAAAAAAATTCTTGGATTGTCTAGAAGCTCGTGGACAAACCGCCTGTTAGAAAACCGACCCTTTCTTATTAATAAGATATTAAAAGAATAAATGGTGTAATTTTTTATTTTTCACCCTTCCATTAAGTCAAGGAAAACATGAACAGTAGAGAATCCAAATTGATGTGACTGAAAAATAATACGAAGATATGACACCCATACAATCCTTTAGGAAAATGTTGTTAAAAGAGAAGACATGATCAAATTTACAAAGGCGCATACATGTGCACAATATTTTCCAAAAAACAAATCACGCACGTGGCATGAATAAGCTCATGAATGTAATGTAATCAATAATTCTAAACAAATCAAATCTATAGGTTGTGGTATTAATCAATGTCTATCATGTGACTGTAATTATTAATATTTATCTCTCAGGTTGAAAAATTTTTCTTTCAAAATCACACTCATAATGTAAAAAAAATGAATGGCTGAAATTGAATGTAGAAAATAAAAAGTAGAATGAGTGGATTAAGGAATCTTGCTTAAAAAGGAAAGTGTGTCATTTAAAAAAATATATCTCAATAAAGTAAATATGTCACTCTTAGTGAAACGGAGGGAGTAAAGAATGTGCACATAATGTGCAAACCTTGCTAATCTACAAATTAATATTTTTTATTTTGTCTATACTTTTTCACTCTTTTATTAATTTTAATTTCTGTGAGTTTAGAGAAGTTCTGATTTTTTTTAGAAGAATCACAATAAAAATGGCTAAAATGGGTTCACACTAAAAAATATATATACTTATTAAACTACGCTAGAAAAATACTAAATCAAAATGTCCAATGAGATTAGGAGAATCATAAAATTAGAATTTTTAAGATTTCAGTAAGATAGAGGAATTCGTTAAAATATTGTTATAAAAAATCCTAAATATAAAGGGAAAAATAAGTGTACAAACAGATGCAATTAATTAGTTAGTCGACACCGCATCTATCCTATTTGATCCCGATCACTTCGAGGTTGATTGCTTTACAAAATTCAATTAGTTAGTCAACAATTGTTTAAGTTAGCTTACAAAATTCATGAGAAAACACATTTTTCCCCATCCATCTCATTTTTAAGCTGTTAAATTTGTTAGTATATTCACTAGAAAATTTATTGTATATTTGTTACTAATCTATTGAAAATCTATCTTTCGTTAATTTCAGTTGTCATTTTTAGGTATTAGACTGGTTATTAATCCATAGAAATCTACTGTGTATATTTTTGGTTATTGCAAGTGAGATTGTAAATGTCACGGGTTGGGGTTAACCGTGTAGTATTGTGCTAGACTGCAACTACTATCATGCGTCACACTTCTTCCAACACACTAATCTTTTATTTGAACAATTGTGCAGCGAAATACCCACAAATTTAGATAAGGAGCAAGAGCGACAAAAAAGTGGCAGGTGCAATATAAATATAAATCCCACTTAAATATGGTATTCCCAATTTTATTTCAATTTTAGTTTCACTCTTATTTCATTTTTGTTATCAATTCGAATGCTTATTTCAAAAAATTTAACGGATTTGAACGGATTATTAATGTGAACGGATTATATCTTTCCTATTCACATTATTAATATATATCTCTCAAGTTAATTTTTCTTTTTAAAAAATATGAAGAATGTGCACGAAACATGCAAAACTTCTTGAAAAATTTAAATTTCCTAAATTTCTTTTTATACTCGTGCATTTTCTCCTGGACCGGCATGTGATTTTTCCCTCACCCACACATACATATTTCTAATTATAATTTTAAATATTAATATTTGTACCCGTGTTGGAAAAATATAAACTATCATTTGAATGAGCACTTAAGAAATTAGAGTACACTTAATTGTAGATACTCTTTTAGGGCAAAAGGAGCCTCGCACGGCCTTGAAAAACTCCCGCATTCGTGTACGAAGTTCGCACGCACATATGAAAGTTGATTAACTTCAATTACCACACTAAAATTTTCAACTATTGTCACTTGAAACTGTTAAATACAAAAGGGGAAAATGTAAATAAACAAGTTAGCCCATGCATATTGGTTCAATGATGCTCATATTTAATACTTCATCTGTGATTTCAATGATCACGTTTATACAAACATCGTATCTGGAACAACAAATCTCAGCAAGTCTGGATTCCAATGGCTTCAAATTATTCTTCGATGGGTTCAAATTCTCAAAAAATTGGTGGAACATGAAGTTTCAATGGCTTCTAATTATTCTTCAACCATTTTCGATCAAATTCCGATTACTTTCCCATCCTTACCCGTTATTTTTTACCTCCACCCGCTATCAAGTCATGACAACCATAACATTATGCCCCCCTTTCGAGGGTAGTGATGGCGTCCAGTTTGAATCCTTATACTTCCTTGACCTCATGAACCTCCAGGATCATCTCAATTCCTCTAGTTTTGATTCGCTTCCACCACCACCACGTCCCCATCTCTGCCACCATAACAACCAATCTCAGAAAGTCTGGATCAGGCAAATAAATCCATATTATAAGAAGTTTTGATGTATCATCCATATTATAATAAGTTGTCACGTAGATTGGTGAAATTTTTTAAGAATTTGAAATTGTTTAGGGATAAAATTATTGTAGATGAAATAAAATCTTAAATGCAGGTTTAAAATGCCTAAATGCAGGTCATAAGGATAATGTAGTAAATTGATTACTAAAATTACATGCACTTAGAAGTTTTATTCTTGTGATTAATAGAAAAATTGTTGAAACACATTCTTGTTTGTGCGGTGTGCGTGATAGCAAAACATAATATGGTTGAGTGCGAGTTTAAAATCAGCATTCCCAATATAATACTCTTGAAATGATTCATGTGCAGTGATTGGACAAAGCGCATGTCGATATGTATGCAAGCGGCACTTTAGATCTAAAATTAACTTTCTTTTATATTTCAATCAATCATTCATAAATGTTAGAAAAATCATCCAAAAAATATAATGAATTGAATGGGCATTTAAACTAACTAACCTATAGCAAGATACCTAATTTACATGCTATCCAGACTAATCATCTGTATTATCAAAGATTAGATATGTAATAAAAATTGTAATATTATCTTGGGATGTTAACTTGCTTTGTGCAAAAATCATGACTACTTGGCAGAGAGAAGCATATCACGCATCAATATCACTACGTTAAACATGGACATTGTACAACTGTAACACCACTTGATTAAAATTCTTGCATTTCATCATTCCCTCCATTGGAGATTCAAATTTGTAAACATATACCACACATTTCTTTCATGGGGTACTTCAAAACTTGATCAAACATATGTAAATTTAATAATCTTTTGGCTTATGGTCTAAAATATGTTAAACAAGTTTGTGATTTCTAATGATGTTATGAAGTGTCATTACAACACAAAATCCCTATTAGGAAGCCAAAAACATGTCCCAATAGGTCTCTACTGGGGCGCTTCCATTCATATGATACTTCTAAAATGTCCCCTTATCGGGAGTCCCTATAGATCCTGGTCGCTGTATGGAGAAACCCTATAAACAAGATATAAGGTTGCTTTTGTGAGTCCTATTATATTAGGTTACTTTTCAATGTTCTAATTACATGGGACGTTTAATTTTTAAGCGTCCTAATATACATCTGTTAGGACACTTATAAATGCCTCAATAGTTTTAATATTTGTTCGCTTTGTAATGTCCTAATTATATATATACATATATATATATTACATATCGGGACACTCTTAATATATGTGTCACACAATATTAGGGCGTTTAATTTTATAAGTGTCCTAATATATATTTGTTAGGATGCCAATTTCATCCATCTTCTAGCATCGGTCCTATTGTTAGTCCTATTGTTTCCGGAAACTTATAGCATTGGTCCAGATAAACCCCAATTTCATCCATCTTCCCCTCTGCCAATTCTTTGATTACACCTTGTTAGCGCCCCTTCGCCATGACATCAAGTCCAATATGATCGAAAATTAAAATATTTAGTTCTACTAAATGAGTTAGTGTTGCGTTATTCTTCCTTTATGGAAACATGACAACAGCCCATACTTGGAGAAAGAGTTCATTTGTAAGATGCCCAATTGGATCACTGATTCGTTGCAAGATCTTTGCTCTAGAAAAGGTACTATATCCCACTTTTTTTCGTTTGAACCTGGAGAGCTTTGTCTCTGAAGCTTTTGAGAAGGGGATCCTAACCAAGATTTGGGGGAAAGTCGAGCGAGACATTGTACATTTCTTCAAACAATGCCCCTAGATGCGATCCATGCACAATAGGGCTCCGTTCGGATAGACACGAAAGTTAACAAATTACTAAAGGAAGGTTTCCCATTTTAATTGTGATATAATTTTATATCCGTTGTCTAGTAGCGTGACGTGAACTACATTTGATCATTGAACTTATAATGAAACAATCATGTTTAAACTCATTTGTTAAATTTAGGTTTGTGCAAATCTAAATACATCACAATTAAAAAATATTTTGAGTAAAATATTTCTTAGTGCTAAAAATGTTGTTTTGGATTTAAACCCAAAAAAAAAGTCTTGTTTCCAACATCATTTTTCGGCAAGAAAATAATTCTTTAGTATAACTAACAAGTCTAAAAGTAAAGCAACAACATAAAATTAAACATCAATCAGCAGCATCAAGCCATCAACATATCTAAAAGTTTACTTTATTAATCCGCTATTGAAAAAGCACTTAAAACGAGAAAATTTAATGTACTTACTACATACGACTGAGGCTAAAGAGCTCTAAATCTTAAAAAGTTACGGAACCAGCCACCAAGGACAACAAAAACCAAATCCTACATACTTTCACCTCTATCACTTACCATTTTTATAGCTCACCGTGACTTTTACTATGAAATTTCTATGGGGTTTTTTTTCCAGCATTTATGCTTATTGCTACCAGTTATTCTATACCTAGAAAGACTACATATCATGGACCCTTTAGAATTCCCCTCCCCCTAAATCTCATATTCTCAAGTCTTCATTTTTATCTTTTTTTTTTGTTTTGCCATTTTTTCATTTTTCCTCTTTCCCATTTATCTTTTGCCCTCTTCTCATTTTTAAGACCTTTGCGGACAAACTACTCGACATGCTACTAGTAGAGAGACACAAGTCACTCTCTTCCCTCAAGACTTGACAACTGACAACAACATGCACACTTCATGCAAAAACTGGAAGGTTAAGCTAGCCATCGAATGTTTGGGAATCACCTCCGATGAAAGAAGATGAAATCTGGATGATAGGTCCGGCGCTGTGCAAGCCAATTCTTAGCTTCCTGTAAGAGTGAAGTCAACTTTTGCTGTCCGGCTCCCCGCATGGAATCCACAAGGATGACTTAAACTTATAGTGCTCGTGACCAAAAACAGGTACCATGATCTTGGGTCTGTGCAGGTGTTGTGAATAGTCATGGTTTGGACTATGGTTCTACTCGTGGGTGGGCCTGCATCAGAAGCCATCGAATGTAGTGCATTATGCACTACACTCGTGCGTATTCGTGCAATGTGCGTGCTTTTCTCGTATGTATGTGCATTTAAAGATTTCTCTTTATGTTTTTGCATTCCTTTCAATAAACTTAAAAAGAAAAATCGGACTCAAAATTTGAGATGCACTAAATGAGTAAGTTCGATTAACTATAATGTCATTAAATATGCAGTACACAAATTGAGCCAACATTAACCATTAAATTCTGTTATTTTATGTGTAAGACTATTATTATGTTATATGTTGTTGGATTCATCATAACATATATTCAAATTATTTTTTTTCATATTTCTTTACACACATAAATAAAGATATTAACAATTGAAAATTGATTCAGTTGACTTCCAAAAGTAAAAAATGTGTAATTTTTGTTGGGACGGAGGTAATATAATATTTTTATGTCTTAATATTGTTGCTAAATTCTATTTCTAGTAGGTGTTGACCTAATTTAAAGCCTCTTTTTAATATATGGACTAGACCGGCACGTGATTTTCCATCAAATGTTAATATTTATACCCATGTTAAAAAAATATAAATTATTGTTTTTTGTATGAGCACTTGAGAACTTAGGGTCTCGTAAAACAAGTCTCGCACTTGAAGGTTCGCACGCACATATAAAAGTTGATTGACTTCATTTCCACACATCATTTTTCAACTTTCGTCACTTGAAACTGTTAAGTACAAAAAAATGTGAATGAACAATTAGCCCATGCCTTCTAATAATTCTTCACTGCCAATCTCAGAAAATTCGTGGAACATGAAGCTTCAATGGCTTCTAATAAATTATTCTTCGATCAGATTCCGATGACTTTCCCATCCTTACCCGATAGTTTTGACCTCCACCTGCTATCAAGTTCTAACAACCATAACACGATTCCCCCTTTCAAGGGTAGTGATGGCGTCCGGTTTGAATCCTTAACCTTTATTGACCTCATGAACCTCCAGGATCATCTCGATTCCTCTAGTTTTGATGTAACATTCATATTTTAATCAATAAATCCGATTATATTATTTCACATAGTATAGTTGTTGGATTGTTAGTTTGGATTATGAAAAGGATATATTATGTGCTCCACCTTGGCTACAAAACATTGTCTAGGAAATGTTGAATTTGAATACACTACGTGCTTATTCGTCCAGTGTGTGTACTTTTATCGTACATGTGTGTACTTGAAGATTGCTCTTCTTTTCTTCTACATTCTTTCAATAAACATAGGAGGAAAAAACAGACTCAATATCTGAAATGCGCTAAATGAGTAAGATTAATATCATTAAAAATATGCATTACACATAATACATTATCATGTAAACACCAAAGAAGCAAACCCTTTGGACACAAAAAAATGACATAAAATTTTATATGTGGAGGTTTTGTGCATGGGGGTGAGCGTACAATTAGATTTTAACAATTGTTAAATTATGGTGAAGAAAAATAAGGAAATATTTAATTGTAATTTTTAATTAACACTTATCAAAATCTGATTGGGCCTCAGCTCCCCACATATAAAATTTTCTCAAAAAAAGAAGAGAGATTATAATGTGAACATTCTTAAGGGAAAAAAATTCTTAACCTACGTATGTTCAGTTGTTCCCACTAAGGTAGTGATGCAGTCAGAATATCAAAGAGATCCGCAAATACGAATTTTGAAGAACAATTAAGGTCTGCAAGCACAAACCCTAGGTTTTGGTTTTGGAATCCACCGGAGAGAAAATAATCTCGAAAATATGATTATGATTGAATTCCTAAAATATGAATATTACAAGGTTCTTAAATACTAAAAAATAAAACTGGAAATAACAATGAAAAGGAATTAGAATCGGAGCTAATTTCCTAATTTTCAAGACTAAAATAAAACCGAAAATGACAAGGAAAAGGAATTAGAATCGGAACTAATTTCCTAATTTACGAAACTAAAGGAAAACCGGGAAATAAAGGGAAAAAGTTAATTTCGGAATTAAATCCGAAATTAAAGGAAAATTGAAAAATTAATGGAAAAAACACTAAATTGCAATTTTGAGGCTTTAAACGACCTCAAATGGCAATTCTGGTCTACCTCAAATCCTCGTCGAGACGGTTCCAACGCATCTGGCCTCGCCTGATTCTGACTCCGGATGCAAAAGTTAAGTTCAAAACCGTACCGAACCCTTACGGCGATCCAACGCTT
>JAULKJ010314159.1:0-10792 GCA_032355405.1 Rubia balearica | reverse complement strand
AGGTAAGAAGTCCTCTATAACTGAAGTAAAAGTTTTGTTCAGTATTGTTACTCATTAATTTTTAGAATTTTTGTATCTGTTCTAAATTCATTACCCGAAAATTTTCAAATTCATCTCTATGATCAATGTTTTCTTTTTTTTCTAGCTATTTAATGTAGTCATTATTATGATGTTTGTTTTATAATCTAGTTTAATTCTATTCTTTTCCTTTTTAACACTTGTATTCAATTCAACACTTTTAAATATAGTTCAGAGCTTATAAATTCAATTCTTTAATTTTAAATTCACTACAACAGTGCCAAATTTATTTTACCACTTTAAAACTAAATTCTTATAAATTAAGTTGAATTCGTCTCAACTAAACATGGCCATAGAAAGTAGAGTATTTCGGAGCTTGCTGAAAAATATTTCCAATAAGTAGAGATACGCACGGCATATGTTCCATGCCCATGAACGATCACGTTCATACTCCCTCTAAATTTTTTTAAAAAAAATTGGCCTCTTGCAAGATGGCACAAGTTTTTTTTTTTAATTAGTTGTAAATATTGTATTGTATTGACATGATAAAAACTAAATTAAGTGATTGAAAATAATCTAGTATTTACCATAAAAGGAAAGTGTCAATTAAAAAATATTATCCATAAATAATAAGTATGCCAATTATACGATCGGAGCGAGTATATATAACCCACCTACATATTGAAAGCAAAAGGGCATCATATCCACTCCAAAAGATGAAAATATAAAATTTAGAGCATGAAAACCCCACCTTAGACAAAAATTTAAAATTGATCATCATCTCATGTAGGTATATATGAATATGCTGGCCTTGTTGATCATGTTATCCAGTCACCTTTTGCCTAAGGATGCAACCTTTACACTATATATGGGATGCTACTTGCCTCCCTTATACTTAAATTCTTATCGAACATTTTCAAAGAGCTTTTTGACGAATCATGGCCACAATGCCCCTCCTGGATCATCATTCATTCCTATTATATATAAAAAAGTAAATGATTGAAAGAATATTTCGAAATGATATGTTGCATATATAAAATGGATAGCTTGGAATAGTAACGTAGTTATAAGATGGGTCATTTTTTGAAATAAGAAGCAAAATTTCTTGTCCCAAGGTGGAGGCAGCAAATTTATTTGACAGGGCTGGTAGGAATGAAAATAAAATTTCACAATTTTCACGTATTAGAGGTATTGGTAGGAAAAAATTTCGAAATTACTCTTACTAATGTTCTATAATTTTCTTCTTGACAAGTAGATCCGTCTACTAGCACAATTTTGGCTATTAACGGTGCAATCACGATGTCAGGTAATTTCTTCCTCGGAAATGCCATCTTTCATATGTTCAGACATCGGATCATTAGATAGGGAGGAAGGCCAAACGTTGGACGGCTACAGACTTCGATTGGACGGCGGTTTGCCGTTAACCGCCGTCTAACAATGTAAATTTAACGGTGTTCCATTTTAAATCACCATCTATTGTTAAAAAACACGGGGGTTAAATTTAACCTCTGTCCTATTGAACTATTATTAAATGGATATTTTGTCGAACACGTTGCGCGAATCCAAAAATTGTGTCAATTTTTTTTAAAATGAGTAACGTGCATATTTACACCTGTGTGCAGGCATGAAAATGGTTTCTAAGGGATGCGTTTCATTTTCCTATTGGAAATTTTTAACGACTCCCTTTGATTCATCCTTACCTTTCATAATTATATATGTCAACCGATATTTTTAACCCACTTTCACAATCCTCTTCATCAGAATTTTTATCATTCTCTTCATCCGAATTTTCACCATCCTTTTCATTCAAATTTTTACCTCAATAAAACTAAAAATTGAGACACTTCGAAATTCTAGGGGATGAGATTATTGTTACTATTCTCAGCCTACTTGTAGCCAGTTCATTGCTCAACCTCCGGAGGGCAAAAGTATGGTATATTTTTGTTCGTGTTAATCCCAACATTTGTTTCCAATGCATGTGCGAAATAAAGGTTTGATTGTTGGTCACTTGTGTTGTTTTTGTATAATGTGTTGCCATTGGTTCATTGATCTTTCTAAACATCCTTTTATATATCAATAAGTGTCGTTGGAAGGTGTTGCACATATTACATGATTTCCAAACAATGGATTCAACAACTTAATCAAGGAATGCATTAAGGACGAAAATCCTCAAGCATTGTACATGAATGGAGTGGTGAATATGCATAACGATTTAGTGCATGAATACTTTTTGGTAACTTATTCTTATATTTTTTTATCTATTTCCTGTTTGAACTCTTAGGGATAAAAGTCCAACGCCAACTAACGGTTTTCAAACACTAGGAAAAGCTAATAGTGTAAGGTATCTCGAAGATTATCACTTGTTGCAGGTATATAAATATTTTTGGAAGGTAATAGGGTGCGTTCAAGATGGCTTAGCTTGATGCAAATGAAGAATTCAAGAATCGATCCCCTTAATATCACTGATTGTCAACAGGAGTCACTCAGAAGTGTGAGTGGGAATTGGATTTGGAATAAAGTGCTCTGAAATCGTCCTCGTTCAACCTTTTATACAGATGAAAATCATCATATCCAAACAATCAGTTGGGATAACTTATTTGAGCACACTAATTGTCCTGTATTCCAATCCGAAATAGAAATCAATCATTGTCTTATTATTAAATTCTCCCAAGTAGCAACTTCTTTGTAATGTTCTAATAAGGTAGGCGTCTTGGAAACAATTATGTAAATGCCAATTTGTTTCTAATTATATGGATGTTTAAATTATCTAATTTGGATGAAAAAAATTGTGATATGTTTGAGCGTCCAATATTTCCTGTGAGGGTTTCAAAATATGGAGTATAATATTCTATCGTGTTTGATCGTGTCTGACTAATGTTCCGAGTCAAAAGAATTAATGAATTATAGATTTTTTTTGAAATAAATTATTCCATTCATAATAGATTCCAATCCAAAAGGCTTGTCGAGTTATGAAGTTCTGGAGTCTAACATATCTCCAATTTCGTAGCTTAGATCAGAACTAGTTGAGATATCGGAATTACAATAGGTTATGTTAATTTGAGTAGTTGCTTCTACATCACCTACATCACCTACATACCAAACACACCTCCAAAATCAAAACATGAACGAACTTCCAATTGACGGTGGATGCACAAACCTGCATTTAATACTGATACAACGTAGTCTAATTATTTGGTCAAGTGCGTAACACGTCCCAATTTCGGAAGTGGGCTAGGAAAATAATGTAAATGAATCTTGTGTCAACCAAATGTAGCATATAGATACAATCTGACTCATAAGTTGATTATTGTACAAAGAAGATTTTGAGAGCAACGAATAACATTGGTTGGAGCATATGATCCACAATAAAAAAATTAATTTATAAGACAAGATTTTTTACAAGGCAACATAACTAAAAATTTAAAAGTAAGAATGTTAATTGGATGTCCCTTCTTGTGATCCTTGCCCTTGTCTTTTCGCTCGTCTAGTTGCCCTGATAATTTTCTTGGTTTTATGAGTCATCTTCCTCAAATGTATTATCATGTTTAGACTCTATTTCGTTTGTTTGTACATGTCCACCATGAAAGAAGTTCCGTCCTCTTCACCTATGGTTGTGAGCATCAAATTAGAATAGTAATACGTGTGGAAAACGTCGATATTGGATTTAATGACAAATTAACCACCTTCATCTGTGCACCTTCTCTTGCTATTTCTTCCACGAACCCTATGCGACCATATCCCCTCGATGTGTTTCCAGTTCATTTTCTCAAAGAACTTCTGGTCGTACAATTTAGGAGGCACATCCTAGCTCGTAAATGTCAACATGTTATCCGACTTTAGGTATTTGCAAATTAGTGACCCGTAAGGTAGCTTCGTAGACTTCTTATTCTTCGAATTCACAATGGTTTAGAAGGGATTAATATTCACCTTCCTAATCAAATAGTAAAATAACATAATAGTGGTGATTATGGGCTCACTAATGTGACCCTTTACTGGCACCGAACTCCATGCTACTATCTCGTATACAATCCTCTACTCTATTGTCAAATACTTTAGCTTATAACTCTCGGTGGAGTCATGATCAGATGCGGACCTATTAAAGTAAAATTGGCCTAGATAGGTCGGATTCAATAGAGGAGGATCAATATGTACGGCCCAGTTTGAACAATGATATGTGTTCAAAGGACCATCAGAAACCACTAGATAACAGTTCTAAAGGCTCTTGCATGGGCAACCTAGATAATCATTGATCTTACATTTATAAACGCTAAACTGTCTACCATCAACTATAGTAGAGAATGACCCTCCATCTACTGGCACCATGTTGGCATAAAATTGACACGCTTTGCAAAAGTACATTGTATCCTTGAAGGCAAGGATGGAAGAACAACTTTGCAATTCAAATAGTGATGCAATGTTACTCAACCCTAGCATCGTGGTGTCATTCTGTTCAAGGGTATACAAATATAGTAACTTGGCATTTTGTAGCAGATCATTGTACATTTGGGAGGCATCTAGAGACATGAACTTCGTTGTGTCACAATATTTTTCTGAATTCTTTGTCTGTATAGTTTGCTTCTTTCGCCTAGTTTTCACAATGGGCAACGGAGGTTGGAAACACTTGAAGGGAATTTGAGTGTCCCAAAGCCGGCAAGGGTTTATCAACCACAGTCAATTCCGAAATTGCAAGGTTCTTTTTGAAAGGTTATTCCAAAATCTATACTCTACTCTGAATCTGAATTGACTTAGTAACGGTGGCTAATGGATTTTTTAATGTAAACGACATTTTTTCTTCAAAAATAGGAGCCGTGATAAAAACGCGAAGCAGTTGAAGATTAGAAGGAAATTCAACTGCATTATAATAAATTTACTTTATTTATTACAACAACTGTCTCCCCTCTTCTGTAAAAACTTAAAAGACGCACTTCTTCCCCTTCTCCAATACCCATGTTCTCTTGCATGTTCCAAATATAGTTCATAATCCCCCATCCACCATCACAAATTAGTTGTAGGGGATTCACCAACAATACAAGATGGTGACATCCATCACCTTCCCCCATTTTATTATTCTCCATAACTCCATTTTCGTTCTCTTCAACTACTATCGAATCTCGCACCACCACTTGCGCCTAATCTCCATTGCAAATCGAAGTTTCATCTCCGTTGTTACCTTGGAAGTCTCATTGTACAATATCTCCCTATTGGATGCATTCATTGTTCAGAGCAGCTAGGGTCAGGATTGACTTTGTCGATCTGCAGTATGCCATGGAAATGCTTGGACTGGATAGGACAAAGATAATTTTTGTTTTTGTTAGTACATGTTGTTTTTCTTAAAGAAATGTGTAATGGATTTTTGATTAGTAATAATGTTTGTTTTATCATTTGAATAATAAGGTATACAATAAAAAGATATATAGTTTTTTCTTATTTATTTAAGTGTATACTAATTAAATATTTGTTTGTAGGCTTCATTAGCACACATACGATTGATGCTGAATCACCTTTTTCTGGAAACGACCGTAAAGGTCGAGATCACAACCTTTGGAAATCCTAAAAAATTCAACCACATGAAGTGGATGACTGGGAGACTTCATCCAACAAGTTATCTCTTTATTTATTTTAATTCTTATCATTCGGCATGTTGTAAATTAATGGAGCATTTTGTATAACTTTTGGATTTTCTTTACAGTATATAAGTTGTTGGAGAAGTCCATATTCTTTTATCCATTGTCGAGCGAACAAGGTTCAGAAAGCAATGGAGTGGAGTACTTGAACAATATTTTCTTTTCTTAGCCTGGTATGGCTTTAGTTACACATCACTTCAATTACTATATATGGCTATATTTGGACGTATCTCCCTAAATGATCTAGTAGTTTAGATTCATGAATTTCAACTTAACCAAACCCTTAAACTACTTCAAGTTAAGGTACCGCAAACCAACCTACAGTACCATTAGTGGTATAAAAATCCTCAAAGTACTTTAAAATTCAATTACATTTTCTTTGTTTACTTTTTAATACATTAAGGCTTTCTATACATTCAAGTTTAGTCACATTTCCATTGTCTACACTAATACATTCAAGTTTAGTTGACTTCACAATCCCGATACTTTATATAATTAATATCATATATTCAAGATCTGAATCTGGTTACGTAATCGTACACTAGATCATATAATATTACATGTGTATGTAACTTAGCATAGTGATTATTATATGTAACATGACAGATTTCAACTGAAAAAAATTCGCTCTCTAAAATTAGGGCTTTTTGCTTCTCTCAACAACCCAACATCGCAAACCTTACCTGGTGGGGATGCCTCCACCACCAACTCCGACACCATCCCCCAGCCCTCCCCCCTCCAACAACACCAGCACCACTACAATAGATAATAACATAAACTCCCAACCCTCCATAATCTCCTCAGCTAACCATCGACACACACCCGACATTTCAATCAGCCCTTATCTCACACTCCCAATATCATATCGATACCACACATTTCAATTGGACCTTACCTCACACTCCCCATTTCATTTATGCTCTAATTTTTATAAAATGGGCAGTGCCAAAATTGGGTTGTTTTTGTTTAAGGATCAAGTCTAATTGTTTTTGTTGTTTTAGTTTTTTCCCGGAAACTATTTGTTCCAGTAAAATGGTCTGATTAAAACTTTATTGGCTTTCGTTTTGTTTTTCCAAAGATAGTAAAGAAGAAATATGAGTCAGAGTCGTTTATATAACAGACTTCTGGCGATTCCTTACCGAGGATGAAAATTGATCGATAGATTACAGCCCGTTAAGATGCCTTAGACCGGTGGAATTTATTCGTAAATGATACTGGTCTTTAGACTGTTCATTCAGGTATCCTCCGATTTTTGGTTAGAGACAATTCTACGCACTAAAAGTGGCATTATACATGAAGAGGAGCACTTTTGGCTATCTGGAACAAACACCCCTATATATATATATAATTGAGATCATGCGAGAACATCTATCTTAGGTAAGAACCCAATTATGTGAGAATAAATATGAACCATTAAAAAAACTAACAGATTAAATTTGATGCAAGAAAAAGTCATTAATTTACTCCGTATATCATTTTTCTTCTAGTAATCATTAATGTGACAAACAGTATGGATAATAAACTGAAACTTTTTAATTAAAGCCATTGAAATTACAAGCGTAGAAACTTTTTAACTAGTACGTATAATAGTGTAATCCCAACACTTTGGTACAAACAAAATATGGCTAGAAATCACAAGCACATAAAGTATTACAGTCTGAAAGATACATGTGGATGGAAAACTTGTTAATACTCGTCATAATTGGTCCGTTAAAATAAAAAAAATTGACCAACTAATTAATTAGATAGTATAATTCTCAAAGGGATAATAGATTACTGCATATAATTAGATAATTAAAAGAATTAAAAGAATTCAATTTAATTCTAATGTAACAAGTGATTCAAATGTAGTTTTTAGGTGTGTCCTTTATAACTTGAAGTAATACAAAATAACTTGAATAAATTTAACTATAAGGTGCTTATACAAGAATTCATCGATGCTTCAGCTGCAACTTAGAGGTGTTTATTTTATAACTTACGTGTGCTAATATAAGTTATAATGTAGGTGCATCATTTATAACTTATGAAAATAACGTAAGTTATAATGTAGGTGATTCAACTACAACTTATAAGTGCTTCAAGTGTATAATGTAGGTGCTTCCTTTATAAATTAGAGGTGCTACAGAAACAACTTGGATTAAATAAAACTATACGGTGATATAATAATAACTCGTGGGTGTTTCAACTATAACTTATAAGTATTTCAAATATAGTGTGTAGACACTTCCTTTATAAATTAAAGGTGCTATGGAAACAACTTGGAGAAAATTTACTATAAGGTGATATAATAATAACTCCTGGTTGCTTCAACTATAGCTTATAAGTGTTTCAAATGTAGTGTGTAGGTGATTTCTTTATGAATTGGAGGTGCTATGAAAACAACTTGGAGAAAATTTAACTATAAGGGGATGTAATAATAACTCATGGGTGCTTCAACTATATCTTATATGTGTTTCAAATGTAGCATGTATGTGCTTTTTTTGAGTCAGAGGTGCTATGAAAACAAGTTGGAGAAAATTTAATTTTATGGTTCTTATATAATAACTTTTGGGTGATTCAACTTCTTCTTATAAGTTCTTCAAGTGTAGCATTTAGGTGTTTTCTTTATAAATTAGAGGGGTTACGAAAACGACTTGGTAAAACATAACTTAACCTTAGCTATTGTTGTAGATGAAATTTCACCTCAATGATTCATCAAGGTGTACTTTCTATTGTATTTTGTGCAAGAAAAAATAGAATTAGAGCTGAGAAAACTGCAGCAAAGCTTTTGCTTCAAATAAATATAATCTTTTGCTTTTGCTGTTTTAACTCAAAAGTGAATAAGACTAGTCTCACCATCTTGTCTTTGGAAAGCCTGTGTAGTCCCATACATGTTGGCAGGAGAGAGATTTTCTATTGAGAATGGGATATGAATTCACTGTTATGACCCGAATTGAATTTTTATAATCCGTAAAAATGCCCCGCGAGTAGGGGTGTTCATGGGTTGGGGAGGATTCGGGAAAAAATTCTCATAGTTTAGGGTCGAGTCGGATCGGGTCATGGGTCGACCCAAATTGACCAAAATCATATAAAAATAGTGAATTTTTTATAATTTATTTAAATAAAATATATTATTTTTAAATGTAATAATATTTAAATCATAAAAAATTTATGATTTATTTTTATATAATTTAAAATAAGTACATTATATTATATTTAATTATATAATATTCACTTAGTAAAGAAAAATACAATTATTTTCATTTTACTTATTTAGAATACTTTTAATATTTCATTTAAAAAATATAATTTTACTAAAATTTATTTATTTATACGATTATGAATATATATTTCATATATCAATAAATATATTATTTATTCAATTATGAATTTCATATATTAATAAATATATTATTTATAATTAATAGGAGTTTGCAAAATTATTTTTAGTTTTATAAATAAATCAAAAATGTTAAACTTGTTTATGAATTAAATTAATGGTGGGTATGTTGTGTTAAACTAGTTTTTTTTTTATAAAATTCTTTTCAAGAAAATGAGGTAAAATTGCATATAGTCCAAAGATTTGGTTTAAAATCTGACCCGACCCATTTTGACCCGACCCACTCGACCCAAATGGGACATTCACTCGACCCAACCCATATGGGTCGGGTCGAGTCGGGCAATTTGAATACCCCTACCCGCGAGTTTAATATTTGCAGCCTTATATATGGCCATAACAACCATTGGATCAAATTATTAAATGGCTCAGATTTATTCTATAAGATGTTGTTCTCACCTAAATTAGTGTTCTCATTTGAACTCACCCCTATATATATAGTCACTAGTGCAGAACACTCTATCAAAGGCAGAGATCTAAGGAGGTTTCAGTAATATTTTTTAAAGAACTGCCTTTAAATTGAAGTTCCCACTTCGGCAATTTTTCCTCTCTCCGTAAAAATAAGCTCCAACATCTCTCTTCCCCCCTTTTCATCAGTAACGGCTCTATAATTGTCTTCCGCCGTGGCACACCACCAATGGCAAATCCGCCGTGGCTCGCCTCTAATACTCAAAGACCATCATTTGCAGACAAACTCAAACAACAACAAAGGGCCCATGACCAAATTGGACTCCACCCACATTTCAACTTCAAGGGAGAGGTCGCGGTTTTGTATCCGAAAGAGGAGATCGATCAATTGGCTATTCCATTCTCGAAGAAACTTATTGGAAAGTTCAGTAGGGGAAAGCCGACCATGGACTTCATCAGAAAGCAATTTCAGACAATTGGTTTCAGGGGCGAAGCTCAAATTGTTACCGTGGACAGCCGTCATGTTCGAATTACATTCGACCTAGATGAGGATTACCATAGATGTTGGCTTAAGCGAACATGGTCGTTGGGAGGGAATATAATGAGGGTTCTCAAGTGGACTGAGCAATTTGATTATGATGAGGATTCCTCTCTCGCACTGGTTTGGCTCACGGTGGAGTTCCCTCCAGTACATTTCTTCCACCTTCTGTTCTTATGCATATAGGCAAAGCATTAGGTGATTTCCTCTTTACAGATTCTCCCACACAGAACTTGACTTGGCCATCTACTATTAGGTTGTGTTTAGAAATGGATGTGTGCAAACCAAGACCGAATAAAATCATATTAGGATCTATTGGATTCAACAAATCTTATAATATCTTCTATGAGGATTTCCCATACTATTGTAGGAAATGCCATAAGCTTGGTCATGCTGAGGATAAATGAAGAATGAATAAAATCCAAGAAGAAGTTTCAAATGGTCCTAAACTGTCTGGAAATGCTGCTGACATTCAAGATAACCATAAGTCTAAGTCTGTTGTCTATAAAAATGCTGCTGACGTTCAGGTTAACCATAATTCTAAGTTTCTTGCCCCTAAACATAAATCTGCTAGAGTAGTGATCAGGACGGATCTTAGGACATATTGTTGGATTGATAAAAGGCTTGAGACTAAGGCAGACTACACAAAAACTGAGCCTAAGTGGAAGAAAATAGAACCCAAAGAAGTGGAACGTGGTGACATAAGCGAATTTGATCAGGACTTTGGACTATCACCTATTCAAATTCATGATTCCCCTAAACAATGGACTTCAGCAAAAGAGTTGCAGTAGAAAAATGGACAGACCTCAGCTTGTAATAATAATGCAA
>JAULKJ010314148.1:0-10792 GCA_032355405.1 Rubia balearica | reverse complement strand
TCATTAGTGAGGTTTAGCTAGAGATGTTGAATTCACTCTAGTAAACTACAATCAAAGAGGAATGGAAGATTTATCTTTACAACAAGTAGTAAAGGTGTTAAATAGATTATATTTCAATGATAGATAGAAGGCTTGGAAGTATAAGTCAACTGCCCCCAAGACTCCGTAATTCGTACTTAATCCCGTTTTAGCTATTGTATGCTTTGTTAGTTTAACTTGTCTTTAAATTGTAACCAAACCAAAAACCCCCTTTTATGTGCTTTTATATATATATGTGTGTATCTATATATCTAGCATGGTATTTACCTTTTTATGAGCAAACCCTTGAGAATATCCCCCGTCTCTTCCTGACTTGCCACTAGCTACTTAATTGTAGTTAGTAAGAAAAGGGCAAAAAATAGTATCTTTGAGAGGTACGGCGACGACCTCCCATGCGTCGCTGTCAATTCCCACCGCTCAATCCACGAGCTCAAAAATCTTAGGTAGAAGCAACGTCAGAAAACCTCCGAACAAAATTGAACTGCACCAGAGAGAAGATGCGGTGAATTCTCTTGCCTACGAGGCTGAGGCTCGACTGAAATATCAGGTCTACGGCTGTGGCGGCGCGATATCAATTCTTCAACGACAGGTTGCTCATCTGTAGAAGGAGTTGGTTGCCACAAATACCGATATAATCAAATTCGTCGCCGCCAAATCGATGTCGCAAAGGAGTAGTACTACTTCAGGTAGCACTCTTGGTCCAGTTTATGATGTTACCTCCTTTTGGTTGTGTGTCTTCATGGTTGGAGGATTATCATGAGAAGGTTAATGATAATGGTAATTGAGTTTTAGTTGATAAGTTGAGTACAATGAATAATTTTGCACGAGCATAAACAATTTTTATCGTATTTTCATTTACTAATGTTAAATGAACAACATATGATTGATTAAATGCTTCAATTAAAATACAAATGAGAACTTTAGGATTTTGAGTTGCCACTTGTACTTTGATTCCACTCCTACAAAAACACACTCAAATACTACTAACACTTGCAATCACTTTGTGAATGCAAACTTCTTGGATCTTGGGTTAAACTCGTTGTGCCTAATGCAAATATAAGAAAGCTTTCTTCTGTTATTCCATGATGCAAAATGTAAAGCTCTATTTTTATTGATGAATGATCGTATGCAGCAAGTTGATGTACACCAGAGCTGAATCTATCTTCACTAATGAAATAAAAAAAATGACTTCTTTGAATGATTGAGCTTATATGCAGGGATGCTACTTGCTACAGTGTTGCAAACTTATCATTTCCAGTTGGTTTCAGCTGTTTTTGCCAGACCAAATGTAACCCATATTAGGGATATTATCCAGCAAGAGTCAAGGTAACTATGATGGTTGACTTACTTTATTCAACGTAAATATTATCAAATTTTAATTGCTCTAGAAATTTTTTATTTTCAAGAAATTATGCAGATATATGAATCATATAGTCCATTCCACATAGTTACATAAAGACATATGGTTGAGAAATCATTGCCTTAATTTGGACAAGCTAAAAATGAATCATCAGCACGGTTTGCTATGTTACGGTAATAAATTATCTGTAAAATAATTAAGCTTAGTCATTGTGATCTCTATACCTGAGGTGGCTGAGTTGATACTTCTTGAGCTTTTGTAAGGAACTGTTTTCTCCTTTGAATTTCACTTGATATTGGATGGTATAAAGCGCAAAAAAGACATGTAACGTGAGGTATTTGTTGGTGTAGGATATCATGGCTAACTCTTTATCCATTTTGTTAACGAGCCCAACTTATCTTCTAACTTCATCAATGAAAGATGAAACTATCATGAAATGGTTAAATGTTGTCGAGGATCTCAACAAACTAAATATATTATAATGATTCTAAAATGTTGATGGGGGTAATCCAATGCACAAGATTTACAAAATGCACAAGACACAGCTGCGGAACAGATCGATTTGAATGTACTAAAACCATATTCCAATGCTCACCATACAACTAATTCTTCCAGGAAAGTTGTTAGAACAGCTGATCAGCTCACCTTGGATGTTCTAAAGCCATATTTTGGCAACTTTATTTATCAAGGTACGAATGTTTAATTTGTTGTTCACATTTGCAGTTAGTTGATCTACTCTAAAACACATATGCATAGAACTTGGCATCAAGCGATGGTTGTGGCACAAGAGAAACAGAGTAGGACACCTTCAACAAATCCAAGGCTTCAACTATCACACTCATATTGATGCAACAGAGAAAGACAGACTTTGTCAAAGCTACAACATTATTGGAAAGGCTACTACATATAGAGACGGCACTCTGAAAAGTAGGTGTGGGGTTAAGAAATTGAGCAGCGAATTGGATAGAAGGTTTCAATTACAATCCGAGAGATTCAAAATCAAGTACAAGCAGAGGAGGATTTACATGGGGGCTCCAGCCTCTGCCGAGACAAAACTGACGGGGAATTTAGGTAGTAAAAATATTTTTCAAAAATTATCAGCCCCCTCTGATAATGGAAAAAATTGAGATTTTTTTTATAGGTAGATCAGCCCCTGCCATGTATGGATCCTGGCTCCACGCCTGAGTACAAGTATGCGACGATTGAATAATTATAGCATGCGATCAAGATCTAAATGTGGGAATGGAGATAATAAAATCAACAGATAAAACTACCATGATTTTGTCAATTTTACCTCTACAAATCTCCTTGATGTACTGATATAGTAGCCTACCATGTAAATACATTTTGATTCAAATGTCACATTGTAAATTAATAAGGTTAACTTGAATCCAAAGAAGCACAAACTTTTAAGAATCCACAGCGAAACCTAATTTGTGATCTTAAATTATTATCTAGTACACCTAGTTCTTAACTTTCTTGTAGAGGACTTCTTATTGCTTGCTAAAACATAAGGGGCCAAAAGGCTATGCATTCAAACAAGTCATAATTTGTGTTTGGAACAAAACTCGTAGGTGTTTCAAGTATCATGTGTAAGTCTCATATTTTTTTTATATAATCTCATTACTGAGGCTTTTTCTAGGGCTTTTAAAAGGATTATAACTACTCAATTTATTCAAGGATTTGTTAGCCCCAAGGGAGTAGGTCTGATTTCACACTTAATGTATGTTGATGACACTGCTTTGTTTCTCACTTAAACAAATAAAAATCTGAATAGATTAATTCAATTCCTAGAAGCTTATAAGTATAGTTCTGGACAGAAGATTAATTTCTCCAAATCAGATTTCCTTGTTAATCCCAAGACCAGTTCTTGTAAATTGAGAGTTATAAAGAGAATCACTGGTATGAAGATAGGGGTAATGCCCTTTACATACTTGGGGGTCCCTATCTTTACTGGCAGAAACAAAATTAAGTATTATCAACCAATGATTGAGGGAATTGAAAGATCAGTTAAAAACTGGAAATCAAAGTGGTTGATAAATGCTGGAAGAATGGTCCTGATTAACCATGTCCTCCTCTCTATCCCAGTACATATCTTTGCTGTTCTTGAACCTCCTGTTTTGGTGGTTAAAAAACTAGAAATAATTGTATCTAGGTTCTTCTGGGGGAAACTGAGTATGGACAGAGAAAAATCTGGAGAAAATGGTCCAGAATATCAATCCCTAGACAGGAGAATGGGCTGGGTCTCAGGGATATTAGAGCTGTGATAGATGCCTTTTCATGCAAATTATGGTGGAAACTGTAAAAGAATGAGAATATCTGGACCAGGTGCCTATGGTCACTTCCAAAGAGTCACCGAACTTCTCACACATGGAGAAGAATTTGCTCTATCACGCAATTTGCAAACTCTAGATCTAGAGTTATTGTTGGAACTGGAAATTCCCCTTTTGGGACTCCAACGGGATAGGAACAGGTGCTCTATTTTATGAGTGTACTGTAATGATGGATTTACCATTTCCTGACATTTCCATCTCTGAGTTTTGTGAGCAGAAAGCTCAGCTCTTACCAATCCTGGAGCCAAATTTGGCTACCAACTCTATTGCTGCAATACAGGACCTGGAGACAAATTTTAATCATGAAGATGCACTGGTCTGGACTCCATCTGCTAATGGACAGTTCACAATAAAGTCTGCATATTTGGATCTGAGGAGCAGGGGAGTTGAACTCCAGTCACTGAATCAGGTATGGTCTCAATATATCCCCTCTCATATCTCTATCTTTATTTGGAGATTATATAATCACCTGTTACCATTTGATGATATTCTCCAGAAATTTGGCTTCTCAATGGCCTCAAAATGTCCTCTGTGTAATACTGCAGATTCTATACAGCATTTCTTTAATGAATGTGAGCAAAACATGGTTTTAATGCAGCATATGTACGGTTTGGTTGGTTTTTCAGTCCCTCATTTCTTCTCTGTCAAACACAGGATTGCATATTTTTTGTCATACAAAGGACCTACTAAGACCCATACAATAGTTAACCTTACTCTACTATCTCTAACTCTATGGGCCATTTGGGGAAGGAGAAACAAAATTCTATATGACAATGAGTTCTGTGATAATATAGTCCTATTCACAAATGTGTGTAAACAGACTGCTCTAATCTTTACTGCTATTTCACTCTCTGGAAATCCCACTAAAATCGAGGACTTGACAATTATTGGTTTAGTGTCTTTCCTCAAGTAGAAAAGGCCTAAACCAGCATAAATTGTCAAGTGGCACCCTCCTGATGTAGGCTACAAAATCAATGTAGATGCATCTTTTCTAGATTAATACGGAGCTGGTCTAGGGCTAGTGATTAGAGATAGAAGAGGCAGGGTAATTGATATGCATATGAAATCAATGTTTGCTTATTCTCCCTTCCATGCTGAACTCCTTGCTATACAATTTGGTATCCAATTTGGGGAAAAACTGGGAGTGATTTTCATTGTTGAATCTGATAGCTTATTGGTTGTTAAGGGAATTCAAAATCCCAGTAAAGCTCCATGGTCACATTTTAGTATTTGTTCAGAGCTTAATATAGATGCAGACAGAGTTAAACATGTCCTCAGGGAAGGGAATGCAGTAGCTGATTTCATTTCCAAGCAATAGTATTACTGGAAATATGCCATGGACTGATGCGCCTACCTTTCTAAGAGGCCTGATTAACCTTGATAGGTAATCTGTCCCCAATGTGAGAGTGAACTGAAATGTTTTTTCTGCTCAGAATGGAAACTACTTCTTTCTGGTTATGTTGCAAGTTAATCAAGACCCATTGTAGTTTGAATAATGGTGGTGGAAAAAACGTAGGCAGATATACTTTTTATACAGCTTAACTAGCATGATCAGTGGACTAAACTACGAATGGCTAACTTGAATTTTAATTAGCACTCGATTCACTAACTTGCCATTCGTACTTTTTAGCTACTAATCTTTTTGTTTATAGCTAGTTTAGAATTAGGCCAATTTTGTAAGCAATATATCTTGCTTTTGGAGCATCTTTCCATTTCTTGTAACAAACTAAGCTTCAACAGCTTCATGGTTTTTCATATGGAAGGTCTAGGAAACCTAATATAACTCCCTCCACCTAGGGTGGTTTCAAAAAAAATTTAAAAAAAAGGGGATTCATTCTCTCTCCTACAGCGTACTGGGGAAGATTGAGATATTAAAACCCAGGATTACAAATGCTTATGGATTTCTCTTTGAAGATGCCTTGTTTCAGATCATTAAACCTCTTGTCCTTTTCACTGAGCTCAACCTCTGGCCTCGGCTTTTTCATCTTTTGATCACTACAAAATGGGATGTGAATAGTTTGATCTGGTCTAGGAATTTGCATAAGGAATTTTCTGTGATTACATGTTCAGTGCAACACTTTAGAGATGCTTACACAGAGTACACTTCTAAATGGAATAGCACACGGCTGAGGGGGTTAGGTTCTCTCATGCAAGGGGGTGCCATTTTTTTAGCACGGGTCATATTTTTGTCATATGTGAGAAAAATAAATGATAAGTATGTCCCTTTCAGAAAGGTAAGGTAAGCTCTGCGCCGAAAAGGAGTCCTGGGCAATGTAATTAGTGTTATGGTTGACTTTTTTCTTAGATTTGGATCGTTGATTTTATTTAAAATCAGTGCTCATGATTTTTTATCACATAAGTGGGTGTTCTCACCTAAAATAGATATTCTCACATGATCCCAATTCTATACAAATCCTAGAAATTAAAAATAATTTAACGAATGGTCCAAATTTAAAAATGATAAATAGAAAACAAATGACGATAAAAATAAGCGGATCTTTTGTGGGCTAAAATCGGGTTAGAACGAAATCACAATTACTGGCTTCTCTTTGTTGCTCCTGTTTCGCCGTTCTCTATTTGTCATTGTTGACCATCTATCATCTTCATCGATTCTCTTTGTTGCTCCAAATCATCAATTACTAAAGTTCAGTTTCTTGAATTGTTCCACCATCTGCAACCACTGGAGTTGGAGGATTTCCTAGGCAAAAATGTCAAGCGAGACAAAGGTAACCTCTTTATCACCGATCAATGACCACATCGGTGGCGATGATAAACTCGGTTACTTTCATGATAATCATCATCCATGGGATCTCAAGCTCGTGGGTTGTAATTCTTCTCATCAAATTTTGGTCTTAGAAGTTGAGAAATTAGTATTCTCCATGACGTTTTTTGAGACTGATAAGAGTTTATAAGGGTTCTCAAGATGTCTTGGGTTTTTGGGTATTTTATTTTTTTTGAGCGTCCTTTGATCCGAGGTTCTATTATTGTTGATTTCTTGCCAATCAAAGGGAATGTTGTTATTGATATCATTTACCGCATTTTAAATGCTTTGGGCACTTAGCTGATTAACATTGTGCACTTAGCTTATTGATATCACTCACTGAAGTGGTTGAGTAACTTACAGAGCCAAAAAATGAACTAACAACCCCCATCTTTCCCCTGTTCATCTTCCTTAGGTACAGATCTAAACTTGTTAATTTGTCAGAAAAATGTGTTTTTGGAGGACCCTTTTCTGCATTCTTCAAGTGGGCTCTCAATGTATTGAAAAGGGACGTTCTTTGGAGAAATTCTTCGAGCTGTAGGTGATTTTTGAGGAAAAAGATGGATTTTTTGCTCTTCTGTTTGGTTTTCATGTTGTTCTTGATTTTCGGGTTTTAGGAGAAGAGTAACTGAAGCTGTTTGTTTGAGGTTCTTGGAGTAATGTTGTTGCTTTTTGAATTTGGTTGTTTAACTACCCCAACTAAACCTGAATTTCAATCTCTTTTGTTCTGTATTCTGTTGTACTAGTTTCTCCTGTTTGTCTGAAACTCTAAATTATGCTACTTTCTTGAGTGTCTTGTGTCTGGTCCAGTTTTGCAAGACAATATAGTTAACATGGTGTTTTTTACTGTAGCTTTTTGCACCAACTTTATCTTGTATGGTGAGAATCTTACTGTCTTGAGGGTTTGTAATGTATATGGTAGAAGAAAGCACAAGGGCTTTCCTTTTTTCTTTGATTAAGATGCCTTTTCTTGATCTTTTGGTGTCCAAGTGTTTTCTTTGCTTTTTTCAGATAATGTAGGCTTAATGAATCCAAGATTGTGTTCATTTACTTTCTGAGTTAGGTATGACACCTCTAGTTAGGCATATGATTCAATATGCTTTTTAAGGTCCATTTGTTAAAATCTACCCTCTTGATTGCTTGTTTCATTGTTCTTATTTCAAATTATAAACTTTCGGTAAATGTTCATATTCCTTGAAGAACACTGTCTTGTATAAATTAGAGAGGATCACAGGGACTCAGGGTGAATTACAGAATCTTCAAGAATGGCAAAAGAGGGGGAATGATAGTACTCCTTCTAATGGGCTATTTCATCATCCACAGAGTGTTAATGGTGGTTATCATCAGCAGCGATGGTGACCTAGAAGCGATGGTGAGAACAGTGTTCGGGGTAATGTCGAATCTGATCAAACAGGCAAAGAGATCAAACTCAGGTACTAGAATGAACTTGGTCAAAGCCAGCATTTCTCTCTACATGTATTCGTTGTCGTATCATACATCATATTCAACCACTATGTTCTTTTTGCATTCTTCGTGTTTGGCCTTGCGCTCTCAAGTAAATTATTCGTAACCATGTCATCGGGTAGCTAGTATAATAAACCAGATTACCATCGCGCAAATTATTCCTCTTTGCACTTTTTCCTGCCTTCGTTAATTCCATTAAGCTTTCAAACTTAAATTCTGCCTTCCTTCCTAGCAGCAGTTTGCGTCTATCTAGCAGAATACATTTGCTTAATTGGGATGTTATAATCATGTTTGGAGCATACATTACATAATTAGCTGTGATCTTAATTGCTACATTGGATGCTTAGGCTTTGTTCTTTTTGGACTTAACAATTCAGATCAAATTAGTTTAGTCTTAATTGTAGTTTAGTTCAACTCAGATCATTTTGTATTAGTAGTAATAAAATATCTAGAGTTCATCTAAATTCACCAGTTCAGTGGAAATAAATGGGGTCTTGCTCTAGTAACAACCCACCTCGTGCTGATGGTTATCTAGATTATCCCTTAATAGATTCATATCTTGTAATCCAAACGGTGCTCCTCTATTGGGAATTCATGTTATTCTTCGTGTTCCAGATTCAGGAAGGGCCATCATCTTATTAATGTGGCTGAGATCTTTGATGCTCTATAATTTTAATCTGAATGTCTCCCATCTCCCCTTTGGAGACGGAGAGAGAATCGGGATTTTGCATCTTTTAGCACCAGTGTATATCAAGCCATGCTTGTTGACTACATAAATTTTTTTGATGTGGGCATTCCCGGTCTTCTTGAGTATAGAATAGAGATTCTTGTGTACAGAGAATATGATCTCATTTGCAACTGGCTTGGTATGCTTTTCCTAGACACCAATTTTAAGTTTCAGCTCAAATTTTGAGCTGTAGTTTATTTACTTTTAGAATCTATGTTCTCTTAATTTCTCAACGATGTCTTGACTTATCCTCTGTTTTGCTCTGTGTGACAACATGCTTACTACCTTGACTTTCAGGTAAGGTCCAATTAATGAAAAGAGTAACTGATTATCATGTTTATCAGCATTCTTTGTGTAAGTTTTGAAATAACCATGAGTCGGTTCCTTTTGTTTAGAATGGGAGGCTAGATTATATATCAATCTTCATGGAGAATCTTGTATCATGGGAAATAGTCAGTTCCAGGCTCCAGGAGGCCAAAGCTAAGGTCGATGAGAGGGAAAGAGAGGAAGAAAAGAGAGAGAGAGAGGAGGAAGAAAAACTTTTCCCAGATGTGGAAATGGTTCTACCAAGCAATGAAGATGAACGTGGATCACCTGAGACCGAAACCGAAACTGAAACCAAAATTGAATGTTGGGTTTGAATAGTATTCTTATGATTGAAAGTTTTGATCGGTTAGAGTCAATATGAGCTGTTGTTTAGAATGTTGCTACTGTTGCTTCTAAATAGATCGCATGAATGATTTCATGCACCAAGTTCTGACTGTACAAGTCGGCGTGTTCCTACTGAGTGCACATATTTTAACAAATTAATCTGTCAAATTGGTACTTTGTAATCTCCAGCTGAATTGGTACACTGCAATAAAATCCACCATATGTTGATTAAGATTTCAGTTGGGACAGGCATTTGGAGATGTCTGTACAGGCACTGAACTAGAGTGACTTGATTTTACCTTCGATTTTTTTTCCAGTGAGCTACAATTGAAAATTCCAGCTAAAGACATTGTATCACTTGGATGCCTCAATTTAGAACAAGAGGCATGGTTACTAAGACCACACGTACAAGAAAGGATTACTTTGTAAACAATTCTAGGAGATAAACAACCAAAAATACCATTTTCAAGCACTCACACTTTTAACTTAAAGCACCTACAAACAAAAACAGAAGCACCTATACTCTACGCTCAAGCACTTATAAGAAATAATTAAATTTGCATGAAAACTTTAGAACACTAATTTTCAAGCACCCACACCCTTAACTTAAAGCACCAAGAAACAAAAGTAGAAGCACCTACGTTCTACGCTAAATATGATTTAAACAAATAATCAAACTTGCATGGAATTCTAAAAGCACAAAAAATACCATTTTCAAGGGCCAACACTTTCAACTTAAAGCACATACAAAAAATATATAGAAGCACCTACATTCTACGCTCAAAACACTTATAAGAAATAACTAAACTTGCATGAAAATTTAGAACACTCATTTTCAAGCACCCACACCTTTAACTTAAAGCACCTACAAATAAAAGTAGAAGCACCTCCGCTCTACACTAAATATAATTTAAACAAGGGAAGGGTTCTATTAACACCCTTATTTTTACACCAATTTTTACACCAAATCCTAACCATCCATCCATCTAATCTAATCTCACTCATTCATTAAATCTATTTTTAGTAAACAAATCTCAACCATGAGATTAGATTTGATGGATGGTTAGGATTTGGTGTAAAAATTGGTGCAAAAATAAAGGTGTGAATTGAACCCTTCCCTTTAAACAAATAATCAAACTTGCACAAAATTCTAGAAGCACAAAATATACTATTTTCAAGCATCAACACATTCAACTTAAAGCACCTACAAAAAAAAAATATAACCACCTACACTCTACGCTTAAATAACTTATAAGAAATAATTAAACTTGCATGAAAATTTTAGAACACTCATTTTCAAACACCCACACTTTTAACTTAAAGCACCTACAAACAAAAGTAGAAGCACCTACGCTCTATGCTAAATATAATTTAAACAAATAATCAAACTTGTACGAAATTATTAAAGTACCAAAAATGCCATTTTCAAGCACCAACACCTTCAACTTAAAGCACCT